>JAPQRQ010000027.1:13265446-13306752 GCA_037367365.1 Apogon talboti | reverse complement strand
GGAGACACGGCACGGAGGAGATTGATTGACAGTGGTCTACAGTCCCTTAGCCAATCAGGACGCAGAACACAATGCGCATTCATACACTAAAAAAAAGCATGCAAAATTGCGCTAAAAAAAAAATAAAAATCCGAAACAGCGAGGCCGCGAAAGGTGAACCGCGTTATAGTGAGGGACAACTGTATTCTGGCTGCAAATTTTTTTCTGATAGTACCGTCAGTGGCATCTGGCTCAGACCCTTTGTGTTCTCCAGGTGTGGACTATCGCAGATGGAGTACCAGGTTTTCCCACTGAGACTCCTGGAGCCGTCTGCCACAGGCTGGGTGTGGGGCCCATGCAACCCAAGGGCCAGTTCTGGGACTATGGTATAGGGGTAAGTCCTGAACCCTCAAAGACCTAAACACCTACTGATCCAAACCCTTATTTACTTTTGAGCAATAAATCCTATCCATATATTTAGATAAGTCAGGTAAAAATGCAGTTTCTCAGCTTCAGGCACAACAGTTATTCCATTTTCTGTTTTTTTGTTTTGTTTTTTTTTCTTTCCTGTTTTGTATTACACTTGTGTCTGAAAGAAACAAAAATGAAATAAAATGTTTACAGAAAAATAGACTTTGGACAAAATATACTGTATCACTACCCAGTTTTCTTCATTTTGATATCAAAGCCCTTGAATGTAGTCTGAACATCTACCTGACCAGTAAATTAAATCTAGGAAAATACCTGATTCTCACTGAAATGCAAAGTAAATGGTGACCAATCACTTAGAAAAGGTTAAATGTAGAGGAAACATTCAGTTTTGTTCTAGGTCTTCAACCATTAACTGAAGTTTATAACTTGTTGCTCAACTTTGTGACAGATTAACTCGTGTAGCGAAGGTCAGGTGAGAGTGAAAAATATGTTTAGAAAAATGATATTTATATAATTTAAAAAATTATAATCATAAAGTAAATGGTGATAAATCACCTAAGAAAGTCAAATGAGAAGAAAATTTCATTTGAAAGTTGCAACAAAAATACACTTTCGCCCAAAAAGTTGGAATAATTCTTGTGAAATGATTGTGCCAATGTGATTTCCTCTTGATTAAGTAGAACTGGGACTAGGAATGTAATCATTGTACTAAGTTAAAGGTGATTAATTATAGGAATAAAAAGAGGAATGTGTCTGAAGACATTATTCCAGTTTTCTAGGTGTCAGATGTACAGTTGTAGCTCCAAAAAGACCAGATGAAGCTGAGACTGTATGTCTGTGTTTTTTCAGGGGGGGTGGGAACACGTCACTGTGAGGGGGAATTCAGCAGAGGCTCCTCGTACCCCCCACCCTCCTCTGGCCGGCCCCCCACGCAGCCCGCTCCCCCCGCGGCCTCCGACACAAGCCAACGGGAGCGCCGTGGGCGTGTAGCGTCCTCCCGTCCTCAGCTCTGTCTGTGCCTGGATCCACTTCTGTCTCCTCGGACCGTCCCCCTGACAACCTTATCCCTTGGTGTAAAGGGAATGCACAATCATACCACTGAGTTCATACAGTGTATTTCGGTTAGATTTGACACTTGATCGATGGATGAATGTTACTCCCTGGCGTGTTTCCTGGGCAGATATCATGCCAGTATGCAGTGATGACTCCACAGAAAACGGGAGCACAAGAGTAGTAGGTCTCCGGTGGGTTAAAAAAAAAAGTACACGGTGGGTGCATGTGTTAGCTCTTACTAGGCCTTGGCTACTGGGTATCTTGGGATCTAGCAATATGTTTTATTATTTATTTAATATCCTGTGAAAACTGAAAAAAGTGGGATTTTGATAAAGGGCTAAGGCTTGGGTACCAAAATCACTCGTCATTACACACTCCCTCAACAGTCTTGATTTCTAGAGTATTGTTTTCGTTTGGTATTGTGTCTGATTTGCCTGTCATTCATTTGCATGTGATATAATGCTGAGAATTTATTTATTTAATATTTATTTTATTATTATTTATTTATAATGCATTTGTTGTTTCTCCATATGTTTTGGCCTAATGTATGCTTGCATTGGAGTGTTTTTTTGTTTGTTTGTTTTTGCCCATACTGCTACAATAAGCCTTCCTAATACTGAGACCTTTTCAACAAGACTGGTAGAATTTCACATATTTATACTGTATGAAAATTATACGGCTCAATAAATACAAGTGACTGCACCGGAACATTTCAGTCTACATCCACAAATGATACCTCTCTGTCCTCCGGCAATAAGGAACGTTCTTCCTGCTACTATTGTATAAAAGTCCCATAACTGCTATGACGGTGACTGTTGAAACTGCACAACAGCAGGTCTGGATGTCACCATGACTCCTATTCATCTAACAAGGGCATTGAACTGTGAAATAAAGGTAAAACCAAACAAAAAAAATAAGTAACATGTTCTGACATTATTTCAAAGTCGGGTTGAAGGACATGTCGCTATTTGTGAAAGGAAAAAAAAAATCTATTTGCAACCACAGCTTATGACAGTATTAGAGCATGAATCTGTTTAGGTGGAATTGTGGGAAATGTAGTAAAACACCCAAATCGGTTCTGAAAAGCTCCCACTTCCCCCACGGCCTGACAAAAATGTCACATCAGACACAACCCCTCATTAGAAGTTCATTTTGCATTTATTTTCATATTAAACAGTGTAATTATAAACATTTCATTCAATTACACTAAGCATGATCAATATGAAGTAAAAATATTACTGTTTTTTTAAAATCTACAAGTTTAAAGGACAGAATGAGTTTCACATCTGCTGTGTTTTCATTTAACTGCTTTTAGCCGATGACTTTGTGATATGTTCCTCTGATCGATTTTAAATTACAAAATGAAACCGCACACCTTTTAACTCAGTTACATCATTTTCCCATTTACAGACAAAAAAAATTAACATTTATATACATCAGTACAGTTTAACATTAAGTTACATTTCTCAAATGTGCAAGATTAAGCAAATGTATACTGTAGTCAAATAAAACAAGATTTCCTTAAATAAATGTTCAAGTTTAACTGAAGCACAGGCTGCTGGTTTTTAACAGGTGAAGATACAGTGCCGTCTTTTACGAGGGGAGGGAGTGGAATCTGTAGCTTCCTATAGGTGGTCATCAGTAATTAAATAGTTTAGAATGACACCGTCAAAACTGTACAACCTACAGTTTTTTGTCAAGTTTCCGATGAGGGGACATTTGTTTGATAATCATTTGCATTAACCGACCCCGTGCAGCCACAGAGAAAAACACACGTCAGATTTCTATAGGATGAAAATGCCACGTGACCAGGCTAACGGAGTTTGACACAGAAAACAAAGGCAAACGGGCAACTCTGTTCATGACACTGAATTTGATAAAAGCAGCAGTGATTTTTTTGTTCTACTAGTGACTTCCTGTGAAGCTTACAGTCCCTGCACGTTACCGAAGAAACGCCGCCGCCATCGCCAGCTCATCAATGGACATAAACGTCAATCATAGAAACTAATTAAGAAATCCATTGCACATTTGTTTACAAACAGCTCAGTATATTTCTTCATTCTGACATTAATTTAAAAAAAATAATAATAATAATCCCACTAAACATGTGATCTGAAGTCTGTAGTGATAGCAACTGGAGGAGTGCGGCTGTCTTTCCAGCATTACCAGGCACTGTGATAAAACCCAGTGACACAGACACTCAGAGCATCGAACGAAGCGGTACAAAAAGCCGTCGGGTGTTTTCTTTCACTCGTCTTGAGTATCTCCTCTGTAAGAGTCGATGTGACGGTCCATACGTTCAAATCTGTTCTGCGCTGTTCCTTCCAAACATAAATGTGAATGAACCTCAGCGCGACGGTGAGGGGTTGAGAGATAAGGTAGAGATCCGATGTGTGGATTTAAGACCTTCTTGTCCAAATAATGCTACAGAAGGATATCATAGTCGTAGAAGTTGGAGCAAGAGGTTATGAAACGACAAATCACTCTTTCAAAAAAAGGCAACCACTGAAATAATCGCACAATATGAAGGAACAACATTAAAGTTACAGAAAAAAAGCTGAGATCTTTTTAGGTTTTTCCTCAAATCAAAGAGCTTATTCCTACTTGGCTGCAGTGACACGTTTGCCAGCCCAGTGTGTTGAATCCATTTTCTAAGAACAGAAAAAGTCAAGTCTTGGTTTTTGTTTGTTTTTGTTTTTTTTTTTTTGGTGATGCAAAAGTACTGAAGTAGGAGTGCACTTGGACACACAACATAAAGAAGCAGCCAAACACCTGGAATGCGCTCGACGAGTCTTAAAGCAAACATTTAGAAGCTAGGCCCGGTTTTTAGTGTTTAGGGGTTTTCTTTTCCCGCCCATAGTGGGATTGCACTGAACTGAAACAACGCACGCTGATGTAGCTGGAGAGGTGATGAGGCTCAGACTGCGGCTGCCGGGCCGCGTCTGGTCAATCCGCTCAGAGTCACTTACAGCCGTTGGTTTTTCGTGGCCGTCTCCGTGAAGGTAGAGAACAGTTCTGCCTGAGAGAAGCGTCCACGGCTTGCACCATGTCCTCCGTCCTTATTCGGCCAGTCTACGTTCCCCAAAGTGCGAGTAAAGTTTTGTTTCTCGACCGCGTGATGATAAATGGTCTCCTCATTTATCACGCTAGTCTTTTTCTCCGTCTTCGCTGCTTCCTGAAGTGAACACAGAACAGACAGGACAGTCTGAGCATGTGGGCTGACGGACGCACACTTTAACTCCACTGTTGCTGCCTACTGTAAAATTTGGTACTTATTAAAAAGTTATTTTATTATTTTCTACCCTATTTAGCTTTTATATATTTTATATTTTATCCTTTTATTTTCTATGCTACAAAACCCAGACCTGGGTAACTATATTTCGTTCACATGGCATTAAACCTGAGTCTGAGTTGATGTTACTTAAAGACATGCAATTCTAAGATGATAATATCGTTACTGATGCCGCTTTTCCACTGTTCGTAGCAGCTCACTTAGTAGGGCTGGTTGTCATAGCAACAATGAAAGGATGAAAGTTAAAACTGTGATTTTAATGCACAAAATTAAACATTGTATGGATTTTTCTGTGTGAGAATATGTTGTTCACACTTAGAGGTGGTTTGATCATGTGCTCCATTAGCTTTGGCTCAGTGTTCCACATCACATCTTGGTGATGTATACTGTATGTACTGATCCAGTGATAATTCTAGACGGACTGAACCGGGTTTAGCATCGTTTCAGTCTGCTTGAAACTTCTGTGAAGGTGGGACTGGGAAAATGATCTGATAATCAGTCAAATGTCACAAAAGGCAGTGAAAAAGGGACATCTGTTAGCCACAGTGACCTATTAGTACTTAAATAATAATACATTCTCAAATACGATGGCATTAGGGCCACTTTAACACCTTCAACTTTTTTAACTTTGATATGTCAAACAAGAGATGGTCTTGATCCGGATCAAACTGATCAACGGTTTAGTTAGTTTTTTAAGATGGTTATGACTTTCCGACCAACTGCAAGAAGTCAAGTACAATAAGTTGAGTTTTTAGGAGAAATATGGTCCGGCAAAGTAACAAAAGGTGAAACTGAAAAAGGATTTTAAGAGAATTAGGAGCGAAATGGCATCTGAATATAAGGAAACTGTGGCAGCAGTAAATAAAACCACCCTGACCAAATGTCTCCAATTTAACACAAACTTAAAACCTTCAGAATAATATAAGACAGGCCCGTGAGAATAGCTCAACACAAGCGTACCGTGACCGTCTGATTAACTTACCTCCTTGTTCAATGTCAGAGTCGGTCAGATGCGTCAGGGAGAAGCTGGCTATGCTGGCGGGTGAGATGGAGAAGCGGGAGTAGCTGGAGGAGCTGGTCCAGCTGGGCTCCAGGACCCGTCCAACTGCAGCAGGAGCAGAGAAGCCAGAAGCAGCAGATGACGACACGGCCTTAGGCGCTGGCGAGGAGAAGTCATCGTCCCACTCAAAACCGCCACCTGCACAGATTCATGAATGAGCTAAAGCGGGGGAGTCCGACTCATTTTAGTCCAGGGGCCACATTCAGCCCAATATGATCTCATATGGACCAGACCAGTAAAATAAGAGTGAAAAAAGTTAAATTACATTATGAAAATGTTTACATCTATAAAGTTTCCTTAAAAATGTAAACGTGAGCCTGAAATTTCTTCAGAAAAATCAGTGCAATTTTAACTATTAATTAATGTTAACTACTATGTGTATTACAACTGACAGATCACAGTGGGTCTACAAAGACACAAAACATTTAGGAACAGGCAGAATATTGTTGGCATTGCACTTGTACATTTTTTTGTGAAAGGACAGTTTGTAAATGTCAACATTTTCATCTAATTTAACTTTTTTTTTTTTTTTTTAACTAAAACGAAGAGAAAAATGTATTGCCATTATGTAGAGGTTATGATAGTATTTTACTGGTCTGATCCACTTCAGATCAAACTGGGCTGTATGTGGAACCTGAGTTAACATGATTTTGACATCCTTGATTGTTAATATCTTCAGTGTAATTTTCAGCCGGGTTTAAACCATAAGTTCGACACCTGTGAGTTAAAGCGCCTATTTGAGATGTTTTCAGTGGCTGTGTACATCTGGTGGACTGCAGGGTTACCTTCTTCGTCTGTGGAGCTTTCAGAGTTGGTGAACCTGTTCAGGTAGCTGGCAGTAGACACTGGGCTGCTAAACTCTGGGACCTGACTGTTCTCGCCAGAGGAGTGGTCGCCCAGCTCCTTGGTGGGGGTCTCCTAAGGTACGATTCATCAAACTTTAATTAGACCACATGACGAGACAACAACAACGCACCACAAGAGTAGGTCAGGCAGACGGTTACCTGGTCGAACAGGTAGACGGTGACATCATCGAAGAAGGACACAGCTCTCCTGGAGTTGTCCACGTTGCACCGTGCAGGTAACAGGGAAGATGACGCCTCGATGTTCAGGGAGGTGGGTTTCAATAAGCTCTTCAGATTCTTTGCCCTGCTGTCATCAGAAATGATAACTGGAACTGTGTGCACTGCGTCGTCCTCACTCTCTGAGCTGGAGCTGTGGATACGGTACGCCCGAATGTCGTCGTCAGAGTCGTCGCTGTTTTCATCCTCCTCGTCGGCGTCCATACCATCCTCGTGTCCGTCTAAACCAGAACCCTCCCGTCTGCCCAGGTAACGCCCTTCCATGTCGGGCTCTTTGATTTTAAGACCCTCACTTGCATATGTTCTGGTTAGTTTAGCATGCACCGCGGTCTCTGCCGGGGGCTTTGACATCGTAGCAGATGCGAGTGGAGCTGAGGGTGGGATGTCCTCTGGAGTTGAAGGGTCACCTCCTTCTAATGGGTCACTGTACCCTGGCTGATCCGAAGACGACGTGTCTTTGAAAGCCTCCTCATTGTGACTGCTGAGTGACTCTACAGGTTCTTTCTGACAGTTCTCCAAAAGATCTGGATCTGCTTTTGGTAATATGCTTCCCACATGTGGATCAGGACTTTCTCCAATATCAGCCTGTGCTTCAGCGGCTACAGGAGAGTCCTGCTGGGACATTACAGCCTCTACATCTCCTGTGGTGCTAACCTCCAGAGCTGCTCCTCCATTGGCCGACCCACTGACACCGCCAGTAGAGCTGCTCAGACATGTGACCTCCACAGAGCCTCCTGCAGCTGGTTCTTCAGACTTCTTCTCAGGCTCTGATTCATTGTCTGAGAAGTAGGCGGAGTCTCTGTAATTACTGCCCATGAGCGGTTCCTCAGCAGGAATGGCGTCATCTGGTTGTTGGCCCTCACTGGGATCCTCATCACGAGCATCCAGCATGCCCTCTGCTTCAGAGATGATGATTTCTGGTGGAACCAGATTTAAAGCAGCTGTAGCCTCTTCAGAATCTTCTTTGGCAACACCTGTGCCGTTTTTTACAGGAGAATGATCTTTGACATTAGGCTGAGAGTTCCATTCAGGAGACTCCAGATTCTCTGTTTCGTAGCCGCTGTCTGCTATTTTGTACGGAGGCTGGAGTTTGTGTTGGGTGATTTGAGCATTCAGTCCTTCTTGCTCTCCAAACCTGTGAATATCGAGAGAGTCTAAAGAGTCGGGTGTTTCGACGGAATGATCTACAGTTGGTAATGTGGTCGACATGCTGTCTTCCAGTAAACTGTCCTGGCTGATCTGATCCAAAGAAGGCCCTGAGACCAACAGAGATGATCTGACGAGAGGATGCCCGTTAGCATCCATAAACGATTCTTCGTGGTCAGACAGAGTGGTTTCCAGTTCCATATCTGCATCCTCAATTAGTTCACTCAACAGATCATTACTTGTTAGATCCTCACTGTGTCCGTTGTCTGAGGGCAATGCTTGAACTTGCAAGTTTTCAGGCATTTTACTTTCTATGGGCTGAATATTATCATGTGAGGCTCCAAGTTCTTCTTCAAGGCTGGGGATTTTGGCATCTGTGCACATTGAGTCTGTAGTGGCACTTACAGAGATTGCAGGGGTGTGGCCATCAGCTTCACTTATGATAACCTCAAACCTCTCTGAGGTAGAATCAAAACCAGAGTCTATACCTCTGTCTGAGGATTGCAGTAGACTGAGGTCTTCAGTGGAAGAACTATTTCTAACTGGCAGCTGGTTGCTTATGTTGTCTTCTGTGACCACTGTGATAGAAGGCACCGGTGTTTCATTGACTACCATGGACTGACATAACTCCCCCAAACTGGTATTAGAGTCTGAAAGGTCCTGTCCTGATGATGTGCTACTTGTTACAGGCTTTAAAAAAGTTTCTGCAATGTTTAAGCTGCCTAAATTCTCTAAGTTGTTCCAAGACCTCATTTTAAATGTTTCCTCTGGTTCATGGGCAAGACCCGGTGAAAGAAAATTCTGCTGTGGACTTGAGAAACTAGAACCGACTTTCATCAAGCTGTGGTCTTTCAAAAACATGAAGTTATCTGTTAGTTTTTCAGTGTTCAGAAGCCTCGTCACATTTGGGTTCTCCATCTCCACTGGCATAGAACCCGCCTGGTGACTGACTTCTGAACCATCCCCTAAAAAAGGCTCCCCGAAGTTTTTATCTGTGTCTCCCTCGTGGGTTTCTAAAGGTGCAGTTTCATGGAAATGGTTGCCATTGCGTTCAGGAAGCTCCATGAAACTCTGTCTCCAGGAAGGAGAGTCCTCTTGTTTTGACCCTCCCTCAGTGAAAATGTTGGTGTGGTATGGGCTGTCATTTTCAAGCGATGACCAGATGTGGCTGTCTGGTAAATAGGAATCCTTGGAGTCAATACTTTGGTGGAAAAAATCAGCATCAGTACTGGACTCATCCAGACGGACATCCTGCAGAATGACAAAGTCTTGTCGGCTTGAATTCAAGTCCATATCTTGTCCTCTTGTACCATTTTCCCCAGCCACGCTTTCCCCCTGTTCTTCTAGTTGAATGTAATACTCATTCCCATTAGATGGCTTCTGTGCATCAAACACTGGCACAATCCCAGGAATTCCTGAAGGGGTGTTAGCTGTCTCTGTGCCTGCTGCTCTGACAGAAGGATCTGGGAAATGAGCCTGGATGTCTTCACTGGAAACGGGAAAGAACATGCTGTGGTAGTTGAGTGTTGTGTCCATGCCCGATCGTCCATGGTTGCCATCATAGTGGTCATGCTTGGCTGCCTCCCAAACATACTCGAAGCTGAGGCCTTTGCTAGTTTCGGTGACAGTGAGTACTTCATCAATTTCTTGCCGTAGGGCGTCATCAGCAAACTGTTCCAGGATTGGGAAGGAGGAGTGGCTAACTGTGGTTTGTCGTGTAGAAGGATTCGGTTTGAGAGCATCCCAACGCTGCTCAAAATCTTCCTCTATGTCCTTCTGGCCTTGCATACGCAGATAGATGAGCAAACGGTGGACTTCCTCTGCTGTGGCGCGCTTGTCTGGGGACAGCCAGCAGAACTGTAGGACCTCGTACCTGTAGTTTCAGGAACACACATTTTAAAGGTAAATCACTTTGAATTTCATTTAAGCAACACTACCAACAATTCTCAGAGGCCACACTGTCTGTATTCATACATAAATTAGCTTGAGAATAAAGACTCACCATCTGTCAGAATAAGGAAGCTCCAGCTGCGGCTTGAAGAGTTTGACTTGTTGTTCCTTGATCACATGATTGAGAACTTCCCGGTCCGATAGATGTGGGTACGGCTGATTAGCATTCTCAAAGAGCTCCCACAAGGTTACCCCCAAGGCCCTATGGACATGTGAGGACAATATAGCTCTTGAACAAAGCGGAGGACAGATTCTATACATTCCAAGTTCAGCAAATGTCCCTCATAAAACAAGGTGCTATGAATGTCAAACCCACTTTAGGAACACAAACAATGGTACTGTCACACGCGTATTTATATATGTATAACAATCCATGATGGAGCTACAATATCTGAAGCACTTTATTAAAGGTGTATTGCTCTGGACATTAGACTTTGAATCTTCACATATCCTTATTCAGGGGGATATGTAACTCATGAAACCAGACCTGGCTTATGTAACTCTGCGATTTATGACCGGAAAGCATTTGGGCAATGAGTCGTGAAGTGAAGTGAGAGGGGGCTGTAAAAGACTGTACAGTGTGGAGGGATGCTTAGGGCTGCCGTGTCAATGTCTTATCCCTTTTTTTGGACACAAGCCAGATTGTTTAGGATGGACAGTCTCTGGTATTAGGTGACAGGATTTGTTTTTTTATAGCGATGAGAAAGAAAGTGTGTAACAAAGGAATGTACTGAGATTTTGTTAGGCTTTCATAATATGCTGCACGTGACTATGCTGACCTTCTATGAGTGCAAGAAACAGTGTAAGTACAGTTGATTTTTAATTATAAAAGAGACATTTGAAAAATTATACAACAGGCTTGTAAAAATTTTGTTGTTATTTCTGACGTCAGTTCTGTAACCTGGTACCTACCACACATTGCTGGGCTTGGTCTGCTCCAAAGTTATCACGCCCCCATGGCGCTCGCACACCAGCTCAGGAGCCAACCAGCGGAGGGGTGCAAATACATCATCCTCTGTGATGATGTAATCCTCCTATAGTAACATCGGATACAGAAATAGTCAGAAACAGTACTGGTAGTTAGCAGGCTATGGTACAAAAATGTGTATTTCATTGCTTATAATGTAATTGTAAAACCCTTGAATTGACACTCACAAACACATTTTATTAATAGTTCCAATACAGTCAGTTCACTCTAGCTTTGCTTCTTCTTTTCTTTACAGAAATAGATTCACTGGATGACCTTATGGGTATTAACTTCATACAGTCAAACTGACAGATCAGCAGTGTTTGAGGAATGTGGCACAGACAACTGCCTTGGGACATAAGCAGTGTTTCAGATTACGAGAGACAACAATTCCTTAGCGAAATAAACCACTGATTGAATGCAAACATATGCACAGACCCTGTTGAAGATTTATTTTCTGTCAGGTCCTGGTGGGTTGGCTGCCATAGACAGACATAGCCGAGCGTTCAACAGTTGCAAAAAAGGTTAACTAGGATTACTGTCTTGTAGTTGTGTTCCTCCAGTAACCAGTCAAGAAGCAGTGCACACCTATATCTATCCAGAGTCATACATAGGCAAGATTAGTGTATTTATGGGTGAAATTTGTATTGTTATAATTAGTGTATGGAATCTTGAATTATAGCCGTATGAGTTTTGTTTCTGGCATTAAATTTAATCATCTTAAAAATTATTTTGCTCCTTTTTTGTTCCTGTTGTTATAAAAAATATCAATATATTAATGCACATGGTTAATTTTATTGACAAGATCCTTGTGGGGGAGAATCAAACAAATACATCCCATATGACTTTTTGCCTATATTTAAAATAATATATATAAAATATATAGTATTGTATATTCCTTCTCGAACATTTACCCCCCCTCCCCATTTGTAGTCTCTATCCTCTGATTCGTAATCTTACATCATTAAGGATAAGTGATAAATTTAGCAAAGCGGGACAAAATGTGCCTTTTTGTTCTCATCCTTCCTTCCAGTGTAAGGTTCTCTTTTGCTTAACAGACTCCAGATGGCGCTGTTAACCTCAGTGGGCCTTACTATGCAGTCATGTAGGTCTAGACCGCAGAGATTACAAAATTCAATCTGGTTGTGATCTTAAACATTATGCGATTAATCAGAGTTTAACATATCTACAGTGTGGTCTAAACTTTATAAATCAGACTGTGAATGGTTCAGCAGGTGGTTGTGGTGAGAATGCTCAGGAAACTGAACTCTGTCACAAACAATGCATCTCACCCACTTTACCATCTTGATGTGTTCAGGGAGAGCACCTTCCGCCACAGACTGATCCCCCCTCAGTCCAGGACTGAACGCAGTAGGAGGTCCTTCCTGCCAGCTGCCATCAGACTTTTTAACATTACTGATCAATAATTTATTGTATGCTGTGCATACTTGTTTTTTTATCCTATTTTTATTCTTATTTTATTTTTTTACTGTACATACTGTGTATTTTATATATATATTTTTTATTGTTACGTCTTGCCTTGGGTCTCTAATGTTGGTTGTCTGAGGGTGTCTGTTGTCTGTCAGTGAGTTTTTATTGTTACTGCTGCCGTAAATCACTAATTTTCTGCTAAGGATCAATAAAGTATCAATCTATCTATCGATCTATCTATGTAATTCCTCCTTTCAGCAAATGCAACTGAAATGACATTATGACTCTACTGGTTAGTAATATCTGTGCAACAAGCCTCAACTGTTATCACCACAATATACAAACAAATACAGTAATGAGCCTACATTTCTAAGCAGGAAGCATCTGAAATTGAGGGAGTTTGGTGCTTACTTTGTATCTGTAGGGTCCGATTCCATAGTCTCCCACTTTGACTGTAAGATCTGCAGTCAGGTAGCAGTTCCTCAGAGCCAAATCACTATGACAGTGTAGAGAAAAACATCAGCATGTCACACGGATCAAAACAAATCCACAAATCAGTGACAGGTGACGCTCACAGAAACATCTGCGTTAACCGCTGAAATAAAAATATTCAGATTGTGCTTGTTCTTCCCAGTCAGTTAGTTGTCTCTACTGTTTGGTTTTCCTTTATGTCTAAAAACCAAAATTAAAGTCTGGTGTTCAATAAACAAAATCCATCTTATCGAGATCATCAAGGAATTCATTATCTGCTCTTGAACTCCAACACTGAGATTACGATGGAAGAGCCAAGCACAGGGGAATCTGGCAGGGATCACAAATAACTTTGGGATATTAGCACAAGGGCTAATTTGCCTTGGCACTACGCATTGCAAAAAACACTCATACAGGGGCTATTCCTGACTCGTGCATACACCAACAGGATATAGTTGCTAAAGTCATTCAAGCTCTGTAACCTTTTTGTGTGTTTGCCAGGAGAGGGCGTAAGACGCTGAGGCTGCTGGTGCGTGCAGATCAGACATATGGTTATTTATTTGACATACATAGAGGCAGGCTTTGGTTTCCCTTTAGCCCTGTGGCATTCCCTGTGCACAGGTTCCAAGTCCCTTCTACTCAGCTAACGACAAGCACTGCTGACACAAGTGACACAAGGAGAGACTGTCAATCCCACTGAAACCTCTGGAAGATAAATGAAGATTTATTTTAAACCACCCCCGTCTAGTGTCTTCTGTTGGTGATGGGATCGAGCAGGGGGGAGTAACGTGGTCATTATTAAATGGATCCAACATCTTAAACCTACAATAACATCTGAAGATATTCTTTCCAGATATTTGACATGACAAACTGCAAAGTATTTACAAATACAGTCTGAATATTAGCACTTCACAAATACTTTCTACCATTCTGAGGGTTAATATAAGCTTAAGGGGGGGTAAATGAATACTCAGTGAACACTCACAATAAAGACTCACACTTGATGACAAAAAAATCACAGTAAGAATATTACATTTCCTTGTATTTGGACCAAATGTAGGTAAAGCTCTTATTCCAAATATAACACTATATAAATTATATAGCTCTGTGTATGTTTTGTTGTTCTGTAGCCCCATTATCATCTTTGTGCTGCAAAGGTGACGTTCCATCAGCTCCTGATGCACCTGCCCTGACGGTTTTGTGTCTGCGCCTCCTGTCAAACTACTATCTACCCGTGCTTAGAGTTCGCTTTGCATATTCTGTGGCCTTTGATATGAAGGGCCATAGAAATATTGTACTATAATAAATTAATCCAGATGAGGGAAAGCCTGTTGATTTGCAACACAGATGATAACACAAGGTCCGATATGAGGCTATCCATTTACACGCAAAGAGCAGAATCATCATATCCCTCTGGCAGCGGACAGCTGACACTGTGGCAATGCATGGGACCTGTGTAATTGGAACCCTCTGAGCTTATTCTGAGCATGCAAGACAGAGCTGATGAGTTGAGCATCGTATGTTACCCTCAAGCCACCCTTCACGACACCCCCTGTAGCCTGTTGGCTGCTAGCAGTCAAACATCCAGTACACGCAGGGGTAAAAATGAAAATGAAACACAGCCTCTCTTCTGTACACACCTTTTTTGGAGAACACTGGTACTCTCATGACTGGAACACAACGTACTAAAGTAAAACAACGAGTATTTACAATATCTTTCATGATTTATGACCTTACTTTGTGACAATATAAATCAGTATATTTATCATACAATGAAGGGACATAATTTATGAATCTATGAGAATGAATTAAAAACAAAGTAAAATAATGTATTTGTGTCTAACTGTCACTGATGGGGTAAACATTATTCTAAAGGAACTGCATGGGAAACACAATGTTCAGCTTAGTGGGTCTAAAACCTGTGAGCTTGCTTGAGAGCTGCAATTCTGAAGTGCTACCTGTGCAGGAAGTTGTGTTTGTGAAGGTGAGTGACACCAGCAGCTATTTCACAGGCCATCCTTTGTAGCTGCAGCAGCTCAGCATTTCTGAACATCCAGTCCTGCTGAGACAGATAGCCTCGCAAATCTCCCTGCAAAAGAAAACACAAAAACAAACATTCGCACAAACCCTTCATTAGGTCATCAATACTTAACACAAATATTCACCAAATCCAGCAGATCAACATTTCCCAGCTGTCAGAGGACTTGAACAAATTGTCTTTGTTAACTGTATTGTGCACAGGCCGCCACAAAGAGGCAGTAGACTCTCCTCTTCCTGTCTCCTCAGCACTTCTCACTGCTGATGTGTGAGAGGACCAAATAAGGGTAACACTGTTTAGTGGACCTCAATGCTGTGTCACAGAGATTTATAAATAAAAGAGCTCCGGTCAGGTCAGTGAAATCAACTGTCTGCGTCTGGTTGGGTTTCGGAGCCGATGAGACGAGAGGAGAAAAGAACAGGGTGTCCCCGTGAGGGATGGAGGACAATCCGCTTTGGGCATTAATTACATCATAACACAATTCACGTAAAAAGTCTGTTTAGATGCCAGGCCTACGGGGGTCCTTTAACGTCAGACGGCATCTGAGGAACTGCGAATCCGAATTACACCACAGGTCTTAACTGTGTGCAGGTTCATAAGATAGTACTGCTTGAGAGTTTCTCTGGACACCTGTGGTTATCATTCACCCAAAACAGAGTGTATGCACTGTACTGACTGCACTTTACCTCCCTGACAATGAACCACAACATATAGAAACAGAGTTCATCCTAAACACACTTCACTACAACATCATCTTCCCCTGAGAAAATGGACGGTTAGTTTAAATCTGATTTGTTAAGTGTGTAAACAAAGGGCCATTTACGCTACGTGTCCCTCTGACATCAAGTTCACCAGAGTGGGTGTGAAGGAGACCACGATTAACCAGCAGAATGGGGCTCCCCAGAGAAATGAGCTAATAAGAACATACTGTGCACAGAATATATGAGGTACCTCTGCCATGGCACTACAAGCAGCTTAGATTAGTTGACTCGTGTAATCACTACAGTTTGCGTCGACCAAATTAACCCCTGCATGCACACACATACCTGCATAAACTCTTGGAATAAAACACACATAGCTCTACATCGCTCACCAACCCACAGCTCTAAGAAGCGTGCTTCACAGAAAAGCTATATTAAATGTATGGTAATCGATACTCTCTCCCTGTCTTTATTTGTGAAGGCTCTGCAGCAGGTGATTAGGACTGAATTCCACAGGGAGGATCCAGAGCTGTTAATGAAACAATATTAACTGTGAAAGGCCAAAACAATTAAGCCCCATGCCTGACCCATTAATAAGTAAGAATGTTCCAAGTTCCAATGACCAAATCCATGTCTGGTTCAGAGGCCACATGACTAAGTTATGTAAAAAAAAAAAAAAAAATTATTTGAGCTATTTTAAGTAGCTGTGGTTACGTACTGTTACCTCGTGTGAAATTGAAGGTGGAGCACTAAAAAGGTGCAATGTTGTTCCACAATTTTTCGCATAGCTGCTGAGGCAAAGGGTCTGACTAACAAATAGTTTACTGTTAACTGAAGCGTAACCAAGGAGATGTCGTCAGCAGAGAAAGTTGTGAAAAAGATACCGAGCTTAGAGATGTCAAAAAAAGACTCAAGGTCTCAGGGTGACTTCCCATTATTAACATGTTCAAGAGCAGAGCATGGGAACAACATGAAGACGACTCATCCTGTTACAGTGATTGTGGCTTTAGTAATAACTGAATACAATCAACCACTTTTTGGAAATCTAAAAGTTGTACAGCTCATGCCCGAGCACCCTAAACCAGAGAGGGGTCTGACTAATGCCCTGGCCTGGCACCAAGCAGGACACCCACACATTAGATGCTGTCAGTCACGCTATGGTATGTGACATTCTGTGGCCCCTCCACCAGTTGCTTGATGTATTTTGATGTCTAAAATGCTTTGAGTCAGGGTTACCCGGCACGGGTGATATGGGACAGAAAAAACACCATCAATCAGCAGCCTGTCACTGGGAACGTCACTGTATATTAGCTTTTTGGGATTCACCTTGTCCACTAGACAGCTGTGGTGTCACATTTCGTGTTTCGACATCGAAAAGATGACTGACATGGACTGAAGTTGTCAGAAACTACTGACAAGTGGCTTTTTACTTTATACTCAATCAGAAAGCTTGTTTGATGTTTGTTTTCCACATGAAGTGAAAGTCTTTATGTTCACCAGGTACACAATGCAAGTCTTTATGCGTACAGAAATATGCGTTTCCTGTATTAAAAAGGTCCCCACGTGGGTAGAGTTCTCAAAACCCTTTATCCAAAAGAGGATAACGAGCATAGACATCACTCAGTTGTGTTTCCCTCACACATTATCACCTTCAACATACAGGACCTAGTCTTCACCACGCTATCTTCCCTAATGACTTCCAGACACTTGTGATAAGTCATTCACCTTGACTCATTTCCATGTCCTGTCATTACTACTAGCGCTGGCTGAGGAACACCACAATGCCAGGACGCCGGCCAAGCCCAGGCCAGCTGACAATACACCAGCCCAACAAGGTTACGCAATGTCTGGCAAGGCGAGTTGTACAAGACCAAGCTGCTGGACACCGTGTCAGACAAACTGCACGACAAGGTGTAATTTGGCGGATTATTTCAAGGTACCAATTACTCTACACCGGCACCAAAATCCAGTGGAAACGGGCGACCTGCGACAGGCATCAGGGACTAAACAAACACAGAAACTATCAACAAACAAAAAAGAACGAGGAGGTTCTAGTGACAGTATAATAGGCATTTGCTAGTTTTGATACTGGGCTGAATGGTTAGCTTTTAATATTAAATGCAAATCATCAAATAATGCAAATAAAAAGAATGCAAACAAAAATAATAGTCTTAGTATTCTGGACTCTGCTAATATTAAGGATGCATACATATAAAAAAACAATTTCAGTTTAATAACATTTTTGACATGAACACTTGGCAGTTGTACAAAAAGAGAAAGTCAGTCTGGAAACAGCTATAAAAACAGACACACCTGTTCCAGTGCAATGTAACTCTGGCAGTACTATTTACTACAGTATCATACATAAAACTGTTTTAGTTTGTTGTTATTCTCAAAGTTACCTTGATGTGGTTTTTTTTTTGTTTTTCGGGGGGTGTTACACAATTAGATAAATAGGTAAAATGCAACTCTTGCCAAGTGCTCGATTTCTGGAAATAAATGCTATTACTATTCAGACAAATCCAAAAAATGCCAAGGATGTGCGTGCTTTTACTGACATTTTTGACTGTGTGCATGTGTTACAGGATACCCCAACAGTTTGGTTCAAAATAGCATAGTTTGCTTTAGACTGAACTCCTTGGTCTCTAGCATACACAAGGTGCGACGCATAAAAATGCACAAACACAGCAACTGGTAGAGGTGACACCGGAGGAGCGTAAATGGAGCCCCTTGCTTTACTGGGCGAGGTGGGAATGTGAGAAGTCCCAGGCTTAGACTTGCAATGCCCAGTTTAGAAGGAGGAAAAAGGAGTGGAAGAGGGCGTAGAGGGAGCTCCCTACAGTCAGGAACTGACCAACCCAGAATAGAAAAAGAGGAAGAGTGAATAAATCAATTGCCCTGATGGACTCTGAGTCACTTCAATATGTTATTGAAATGTCAAAATGAAGAAGGGTAATGTGAGAATGGGACAGAGGGCTTTAAATCCAGGCAGACAACTGGGTGGGTCAGCTCATTTTCAAGAGCCTTGCCCTATGAATCTGTGGGCTTAACAGACTGACAGGAACTCATTTCCAAATTCTCATTTAATGAAACCTGTAGCATAAAGAAGAGCTGAAATAGCTTCAGTAAATAAACCATTTGTAATCCTTGCACACCAGTATGATGACTATTGTTCTTACTAACTATGAGATTGAATACATTTTTACTTTCATTCTGTAATTTTATTTAGTATCTTAAAAAATTAAGATGTGACAATACAACATTTTAGGACAAACTAGTCATCATTCATGTGTATTGGATTTACATTTAGGGGGACATGTAAGCACTCACCATTTCACAGTACTCAAAGACAAGCAGGAAAGGAATAGCCTCGACGCACTGTCCGAGACACTGCAGGATGTTTGGGTGCTGCAGCACTCTGCAAAGACAAAATCATTTAACTACCCGAGATGCTAGGTTCTGAATGTCAGTAATAAGCAGTGATACCGCCCATCCTTTGTATTATTATATTACATGATATAAAACATGATTAACTCTAATGCAATCTGCAAAAAGAAAGGTAGAGGGAGCTACAAACATTAAACTGAAGTCATAATGCTATTCTCCCCCCATTATTGTCACATTCATTCATCTTCTGAACCCGCTTTATCCTCATTAGGGTCGCAGGGGGTTCTGGAGCCCACCCCAGCTACCTTTGGGCGAAGGCGGGGTACACCCTGAAAGAGTCACCAGTTCATTGCAGGGCTGACACATAGAGATGAACAACCCAATCACTCTCAAATTCACAAATGGGCAAAATTTTTAGGTTGACCAATGAACCTATCAGTGCATGTCTTTGGATGGTGGGAGGAAGCTGGAGTACCCGGAGAGAACCCACGCAAACACGGGGAGAACATGCAAACTCCACACAGAAAGGTCCTGTGAGGCGACAGTGCTAACCACTGCACCACCATGTCGCCCATAATCCCCCAATTTAACATAATACATTGTAGTTAAAATTAAACATATGTACTGAATTTAAAAAAAGATAACCCTCAGTCAAGATGATAATGGAAAGGTAAACTCTCTTCACCTGTAGGGGTCTCCTTGCTGTAGAAAGTCATTCTGCTCCTTGGCGCTTGCATTAGCTTTTAACTCTTTCACAACCACTCTGGTTCCACCAGGATCGGTGTAAATTTCACTCAGAAGGACCTGACAACATAGGACAACAATGTTTGCTTCATGAGGTAAGATAATCTATGCTTAAACAGTTAAATCCAACAGCAGATGACACCTGCAGCCAAATGAATTACACTATAATTAAAAGCTGCATGGTATGATTAAACCAAGGATGAAAAAACTAATATTTACCTGTCCAAACCAGCCATTTCCAATCTCCTGGATGTAACTCAGACTATGGCGAGCTACCTGTACACCAGTGGATCCATCTGAGAAGCCAGCCACAGAGGAATGTTATGGAAGAATCTTGATTAAATAAAAACTCTACGGAAATACTCTAAGGAGTAACATTAGTATGGCTTTAGGGTTGATACTTCACACATGTTCAAACATGAAAAACAAGAGAAAACAAGGGTGATCTACTGGGAATATGAACAACAGAAATTATGGTGAGGAAAAATAGCAAACTACTACTAAGTGCTTGACATTTGTGTACACAGCCAGGGAGAGAGAAACATTAATATTTACACGGTTCATGAATAGAGAGTGTTAAATATAACAATGGATTATCACTCTATGACAAATGTTTTTGAGTACTGTCTGTAATGACTTTATTAACCTGTGATTCGAGCAGGAGGCTGGAGATGTGGGGGTCCTGGCAGGGCCACAGGGGACACAGCAAGGGTGTACACCTCGGCTGGGGACTGCATAGAAGGTGTGTCCTCTGCCGGTGGGGTGAAGTCAATCTCATCGTCAAAGTGGTCTTCAAACTCCTGAGACAAAACAAGAAAAAAAAAAAAAAATCAGGGGAGAAATTCTATTCAGAGCACAATACATGTGTAATACTGCATATCCCATTTTTAAACTAGAGATGCTCCATTTATAGACACTGTCCTTTAAAATCTGCATTTTCTCAGCCGACCTGTACAGGCCCTCTGGAGCTCTGTCTGTCTGGCTCACTGTTGAAAAGGACTCTCACCTTGAAGTTGATCTCCCTTTCCTTGCAGCAGGTGACACAGTTTACGAGCAGCACAACCAAGGCTACAAGCACCGTCAGTGACAGCACCAGGGTCATGTAGAAAGACACCGACAGCGGGTCCCCTGTCGTTGCACCTGAAATCAAGAAAACCAGCATTAGTTCTGCTAATGTACGGAAACTATTCTGAATCATTAACATTTGCATTGCATAATATTCAGGTTTATAAATATAGCAACACTCATGACTTCAGAACAGACTATGTTGTGTAACAGATATAGACCCACAATTATTAGTCTTCTTTCACACCCAAGCATTTAATTGTTTGCAGATTTAACATTTAACGATTTATGTTAAACACAATGTTAAAATGGTTAAAAAAAAAAAAAAAGACAGGATAAATAATCTAATTAAAACCACACTTTTCGATATTGAAAATCATCCTCATTTGGAGCACTGAAAAGCTCCCCATCAGCCCTTTAAAGAGACAGTGGTGGGCTTTCTGATGGCTGATATTGCAGCAGTGGTGACAGCAGGTACAGGTCTGCTCTGGTGGAGATGCTGCTGGCCCAGCAGTTCAAGTGTCAAGGCTGACAGGAGCCTTGAAAGCCACCCACTGTGCTGCTTAGCTGTTGCTCTTTCTCATTATAGTGATGCCGACCAACATTCACACAAATGAAACCTCCTATTCAGTACCTGAGTCACAAAATCAAATGATGTTTTCTCTGAAAACTGAAATTGGTGGTTACATGGACTGAATATTAAAACAATGTTTGTTTTGCAGTTCTAATAAAATCCCCACCCTTTGTTGGCTCGAGTGTGAGCCTGTCATGTTCACTCTGTCTCCTCATCTCCCACATGTCAAATATGATTTTTTAACTGCTCTCTTGTAAGGTATGACTACTGGTCGCTCGTGCTTCTTGCAGTCACTGCTGTAGTGAGTAAACAGTCACAAGATGTTAAGTCAACTCCTCCCACACACAGCTTGTGTTTATTTTATAGAGAATCTGTCTCTGAAAAAAGGGTGTACAACAAGTCAATGTCAAAGCTTCATTTGTTGAATTTTACTATGTCTCAATTTTTATTACACAATGATAAATAAACACATTCAGCTATCTACACTTCAAAATGCCATATTTAAAAAAAAAAAAAAAAAAAAAAGCAACAGAGAATCTACGTATGAGGCCCTCTTCCCTGTTCAACCCTCCTGTGTTTTTTCTGTCTCCCACTGGTCGTCACATGTCAGGTACAACTTGTCTGCTAGAGGGAGCCTCGACACCTGCTGAGTCTCCTTCTGCTGAAGTACAAATTCCTGACAGATGAAAATGGGTGCTGAATACAAACACACTACATACCTGCATCGCACTGTCTCGTGTTTTCACATCAGCACAGAACGAGGTAAAAAAAAAAAAAAAAAAAAAAAACTTGACATAACCTCAGCCCATCGTAATAAACGAACAGCCAGAATAAATGAACTGATTATTCCTACAAAAATCTAAACTGCACTGTAGCATAACATATGGGGCAACGCCTCCCCTGAAAGCTTCTAAATAAAATATTCCTAAGACAAACAAGTAATGACAGCTTGCAAGGGGTAAACAAGGAGCTAAGTAAAGGCTGCATATGATCTCAACAGTGATTATGTCTGGTCAGATGAAATCAAGCAGCAATCACTCCAGCCCAACAGGGAGCATTCAATATGATGCAAAGTGTCAGCAGTGACTGAGGTTCATTTCCTGTCTGCCAAAGTACACAAAGCCATCAATGACACAGATACTCAGGGCTGCTTAATTTAGTCTCCTAACATGTGATCAAAATAAAAAGCATCCTGCAGTTTTTATGAAAGATGTCTGAGTGCCTTAGTTACGTTCTAAAATACTGTGATGCAAACGGTCAAAATCACTGATATCCCATTCCTGATAAATGGTATCCTTACTGTTTTCAGTTCACTGCAGCTCTGCTCTAAAGATGGCAATAGAGAGCCAGTATCCATGGTAAAATATTGATGAGAAAAGGAATTAAAGATTAAATGGGTCTCAGACTCAGTGGATGTAGCTCTGAGTGGAGACATGTACTTAATACTGCTAAATAAAATCTTTCTGCTCTGGCAATTTATTGACATCAAGAGGATGGTAACAGGCTTAATTTAAGCCCCATAAAACCTACCAAAGACTATAGATGTCTTTTCTGATTCTGACGTTGTGGAAGCAGACAGGAGGAGCTTGGATACAGAATTCGTTGAAAAGGGGTGAATCAAATCCACTCACTACACAAAATCTCAACAATTTCTATTCACATTATCTACCCAAGCCTATTGTTAGTGTGTGAGAAAATACACAATATACATGGTCACTGGCCGCTATTGTTTAAGCTCCGTGACAGTCAGAACAGATTATCAGTCACAACAATCCAGAAGAATTGAAGTATCTCAAGGGAAGGATCAGTGTTCTGGTGATGAACAAAAGGGAAAAATGCACTATTTTATGTTAGTGCATCAGTTGACATGGTGAGGGAAAAGGTTATAGATGTTCTACACATAGAACAAACATCAAAACTCAATTAAAAATAACATGTATTGTATATATTTATTGCACTGTCATTGCTAGAACTGAACAATCATTCAGAGCATTCCAATTGATTTTAATAAAGAAACAGCATTATTCCGTAACAATCCTGTGAAAAATATGTTGCGGTATTTGCTGGCCGTTCTTAACACAAACACCCGTAGAGCAACAGGGGTCCCTGAGATGCTTCAGCCACAGTTAAGATGGGCGAGCGACTGGGTCACGGCAGCTCTACATGGGATCAGTTCCCCTTGGTTAGGCCTTATCCGAGTCACGGGTTCATATTATGACTTGGCAACCCTGCCAAATGACTCAACTGGTTTTTAGGACCAATACGACAGGGAGCTGCCAGGTCTTATTTCGGTTCCACTGCATATTTCAGCAGGCATTCACGCAGAGGAGGAGCTGACCCATTTTTGCAGATTTCACCCACCAGTGTACAAAACAGAGGATGTCTGTACTTTGAGTTATGCACAGGATGGAGAACTGCACTGTCTGGTGGACAGGTTTGGGTTCTGCGGATGATGGGCAGCAGGCCTCTGTCAAATAAAGGTGCACTACTACTTCAACAATGACCAAGGCCTGGTTAGAATCAATGTTTAACCAGCATAATCTTTTCACTATTAAAATAATTCTAAAACAACATGGTGTAGATGAATAACTTGCATTTCCCTAATACAAAATCTGTGTGCTTTCACTTATGTAATATACAAATAATATACAAAAACTCTTCTTTTGATTATAAAAGCTGATAAAAAAAAATAAATGGCTGGACTGCTGCAAATGGGCTCTGACAGGAGTCTAGGTCAGCAATACAATGAAGCACCATCACCTAACAGTCTGGGGTGGTGGTCACTGAATTACTCAATACCAAGTACACACGAAACCATCACCTGACCATTCCTACAGTTAAAACATTGACGTTTCTGTTAAAATTTACCTATACAGATCATTTGAGCACTATGGAATGACTTTGCAAGTGACCAGCACTTTTCTTCCATGATTTCACTCACAAACCTTAACCTTAATTAAAACTTAATCATCATCAATCATGTATTATGTAACCCCATCTGCATTTACCGGAAAATTATTGCATAGGTAGGGCAAAAGACTGGTTGCCATGTAATAAAGGTATAAAAGCAGATATATCTTGATAAATCCTCCTCTCGTATAGTGTAGTATGATTGAGCAAACAGCAGTATCGCTAATCATTGACCTGCACTGATAAGACTGGAATGTGTTACAGTTACACATTACAGACCATCACTCCCACACATTCATTTCTTCATTCATTAATTTTATGAGAAGCTGCTTATAAATGGAGAAATCTTGGTACAAGATGACAACAAAAGAGAAATCTGAATCAGTTTATCTGCCTAAGTTATTTCAATATCTCTTGCATAAACAGTGCAAATACAGATTATATTCTTATTACTTTTTATCAATAAAAGACAACAGAAATTTTGTAGCTTTGACATTGTCTTTCTGTACTTAGAAAATAATACTTTTGAGTTGAGCAGTTGATAAAATTTCTGTCCCTCCATAAATATTTAAAGATACTTCAAAATTTATATGATCAAACTTGTGACTGGACCTGTCAGACATCAAAGTACAAGGACAATGTAATCAGCTTTGACCAGGTTATACAAGGTGCACTTGAAAACAGGGAGAAACAATACTTTCCATGCTGGTAGGCCAACCATTCTATTGTCCCATAAACTTGGTTATAAGTCAAAGACTGGACACACCTCTTTGAAAGGTTAATATCTTGCAGAGTCAGTTATTACAGGCTCTACCATGTGATCTAAGACACACTTTTTCTACCCAAAGACTTCTTTCGTTGTGTTAAATATCTATCAGAGTTTTTTATCTGATGTCTGTGTATTTCTGTGATGATTCCATATTGATACTTTTCATTTTCATTATCATAAAACTTACCATATATGTGTACTGGTTAAAAGAATTGACAAGTGGAAATCGGGACTACACCGAAATTAGTACAAAGAAATGTTAGTAAACGTGTGTACACACTGTAAACAACGTTCAGGTTAGCAGGAAACACAGGCAGACTGTTATGTTGTTAGCTTTTAGCTGCTGATTAGCAACAGCTCCCCAAACAAGTACAGACGCACTGCTAGCAAAGCAATAAGAATTAACATATTGTTTCTTAGTAAACAAACATTTGGTTGGTCGTGATCAAACAGCTGCGTTACCTGTTCTGTGGTGATATTGAAGAGGTGCACCTTCAGACAGCCAGAACACCGACAGAAAAATTCCAGTGGCCAGCAACAAAACATATCCATGACGGCTCCCCATCCTCCTAGCTTAGCTAACAAATGTTAGCTAAAAAGAAACGATGTTCTAAACAAAAGATGTCTGGCTTGGTACGAAATAACGTGTTTTAATCATTGATAATTAGCTCAACGTCAGTGTAGGGTTCACAAACCAACATATTTACGCCTGTTTAGCAACTTGCTATTAATCGGCTAACTAGCTTCAGCTAGCATCTCAATGCTAATAATTTTAGCTGACGACAGCAGGCACCGCTACCAAACGTGTTGCCCCGCTGTCCATGGACACCAAAGGTGAGATCACCTTTCGCGACCTATCATATTTGATATAAATAGTACATCTCTACTTAAATGAACCCATTTGAATTAAATTAATCAGTATCCCTGACTATCATTAAACATCTCTCCTCCAAAGCGCCATGTTCCTGTACAACGTCACATCACGGAATGAGGCGTACACATTTGCAGGATAGACAGGTACTTGAACCAATCACAAGAAAGAATAGCTTCAACTTAACCACACACAACCAATAGACTTTCGGTTGTTTTTATCAGTCATGTAAATCCCATGCTCTGTATCACTGCTAAAGGAGGCTTTTTACATCAGTCACCTGCCAACCATGTGAGACACGCAATATCTAGAAAATGCCCTGCCCATAATAAATGTTTATTCTTGGATTTACGGCAAAATGATAATTTACTAAGCAGTCTCATTTCACAGATTGGAGGTTCAGCTATGTGATGTACTGTAGTGAAAACATCAGTGCACCAGGATCCAGCTTATTTGATGAAAATGTTGTTTATGGATTTTTTATTTTAATACAACTGATTTCATACTGCTGTTGGTGTCTGACTTAAGCTGAAACTCAATGAGTCTCATTCTTCAATACATGTAGTTAAATAGGAAAATAATGTTGACCTGTTGTACAACAGTTAAATTAAATTACTTCTGCATATTGTATATATTTGTTGTGTCAAATCCACAGTTATTTTGCTAACTCTTGCAATAAGACCCTATGACATATAGTGTTTTAATATTTTTCTTATATTATCTACATATTTACACATAGAATGACCACATTAATGTAATCTACTGAAGGGTTTTGCCTTTTCAAAGTATGTTGCTGAGTATTTCATTTTTGTATTGTATGTATTGTTATTATTACATCACTATTGTTAGCTGCAAGTGGAAAAGTATTGGGATATTTTTTTTAAATCATTTTAATTTGTGAAATGCAAGTATATTGTACAGCCTATACTTTGTATATGTCACTATGTAAGGCATTCATCATAATATGTGTCTATATGCATGGAAGTATGCACAACAATATGGGTGGGAGAATAATCGCTCTGATTAACTGATGAAGGAGGAGGAGGCTGTCTGTGGCGTGGGGGAAATCTCCCTGGGTTTGAGGACAGATACGTCAGGTTGCTTCTTGCACTCTGGATCACGAAGCTGCAAGAGAGTGTTGGTGACTTGTAGGGACAAAACAAGAGAGGCAAAGGAAATCTGCACATCATAGACTCAGAAAGTGCAAACCTCATCCAAAACACGGTGAGTATGAGGCTTTCCCCTTTTTTTTTTTACATGCATGCCTGTGTTTGTATGATGACTCTGTAGCTGCCACTTGTGAAATGCATGTTTCTGCCTTTGTGCATCCTTTTTATTATCTTTAAACAGATCTCAAATCATCTGGCATTCCTCATATTTTGCAAGTGATGTTTTGCTATGAAATATCTTTCCCTCTCAGAACAATACAGGGATGTATATTTTATTAATGCGGGTGGACCATGCTGTCAAAATAGTACAGCTCTGCTATAAAAGGCACAACTCTCCTTTTGAAAGTGCTGATGTACAAGAATATGGAGTTACTTTACTGATTCATGGGCTTTTATTCCTTTTATCTGACAGAGATGCTGGTATTTGATAACCAAATACACCTGCACCAGTTTCATTTACTGTCACTTTGCATTTCTTTTGTGCCTGTGTGTGTGTATCCCTCAGGCAAACACAGAGGACCATGGCATTTGCAGGGATGCTGAGCGACGAGGGCATCAAGGCTGCAGTCCAGGCTTGTCAAGGTGAGTCAGAGAACACATATGCACTCACATGCAGGTTGACATCTAATTATTAAGATGAGAACATAAGCATTAAGTGAATTTCCATCCACTTACTCATTATAGGGAGAGACAGCCACTAACCTAGCTCCCAGCCCTACAGGGAATACTTGTTTGATATGTTATTCACTGTAGTTACAGGGAGCCTGCAGGTAACCAAGCAGCCATGTGGCAGGAGAGTAGTTACCACCCAGATACCAAAGTGTTTATGTTGAGCTTTCACACAGAGACCAAATCACATAAGCTATATAGCCCTCACATCCCAAAGCACTTAATTATTTATCTCTAGCAATTATGTCTGCATGACATGGCAGACACGGCTCGACTGTTCAGATGAAAATCAAATGTCAGCGCTTATGTGTCCTTTATTCCAGAAAGTCCTCCCTGTTAGCTATGTTTTGGGCAAAATAACTTTTCACTTCATGTTGTATCAAGGGAGACATGGTGGTAACATGTTTGGTTAAGAAAAAAAGTGGGGATAGCAAACAAATCTTAACAAGTCTGTTTTTTGTTTTTTTTTTGTAAAATAGTGTATGTATTTTAAAGTTACAGTCAGCTTCAACTGTGAAACATTTCCTCTTGAGCGTTTACAGTTGCATCAGAGATCAGATTTTCTGCTCTCAGAGGCTTGATGAATAAAGGGCTTCTAACATTTAGGTTCACATCAGAGCCACAGGCAATAACCAGTATTCTTTGACTGTTTCAATGGCATAATGACATAGGCGATAATGGTATAAGACAGCAATGCGCTACAGGGTGTATATTGGTAAATGTCATTGGTTGATGAATGAAAGTCATCTGAGCGAATGAGTAAATGCGACATCTCTATTCATTCCCCTGCAATTCTCTCTTTCTTTTCATTCTGTGATTGACCTCTCACCTCTCACTCCCTCATCTTGCTCTCTTCGTCTCTCCCTGTGTTGCCTCTGCAGCTCCGGGCACATTCAACTTTAAGTCTTTCTTTGAGCAAGTGGGACTTAACGGCTCATCTGAGGCAGATGGGAAGAAAGTGTTCACAGTCCTGGACCAAGACAAGAGTGGATACATCGAAGAGGAGGAGCTCAAGTAAGGAGTGTGTGTGTGGTTTGAGGGCTTTTTGTAATGTTACAGGATGGTGCAGATATGTGTGTGTTACATCTGCGTTGGAACTCCCCCGTGATGGGCCTCAGGCGGAGGTCATAGTATGAATGGAGCGACATTTCACTATGAATGGACTCAGCATAACACGAGTGTAGGGTAGCTGAGCGACAGTTTAAAAGACCTATAAGGGCAGAAAATACCATAGGAAGCAGATAATGGTATGATAATAAAATACCAGTGAACTTATCACTTGTCTTTTTTATCTGCCCCACCCCCCTACCCCCCCTTCCCAGATTGTTCCTCCAGAATTTCTCTCCAGGGGCAAGGGAGCTGACTGTGACTGAGACAAAGACTCTGATGGCAGCCGGAGATAAGGATGGAGACGGCAAGATCGGGATGGAAGGTGGGTGCATGTGAAACATCTCCAAAAATTAGATTTCATCATGAAACACATACACTCTAAATCTAATCATGGTACCCTATGTGTCACCAAAACAACCACTGGATGGGTGTTATTGACTTTCTTGGATGGAGAACACTGACTAAAACACTTTTCCTTCTTTCTCCACAGAGTTCTGCGATCTCCTGAAGTAAAACAAATAAAACTATGAATTCCCCTATTTTGATTAATTTCCTATTAAAAAATGAATTAATTAATAAACCTGACTTTCCAGATTGTTCGAATCAAGGACCAGAAACCTCAGATAATTTGTACCTGCCTGCTGCTCTCCCTGTCAATGTGATACAATATTGGTTGACAGAAAGTTAAAGCTGGATACTAGTTGTATGTGTTTAATCAGTTGGGACCCTGGAATGGATTAATAAATGTATTTAAAATGTGATATTGTTGTAGTGCTCTTCTTTTCACTGCCAGTGACAGACGGTACAGTAAGTGTATCATTTTATTCCACATGTGAAGATAAGATAGAAGACCCCACAGCAACTATGATCTAAATCATATTGTGATATCTACTGTATTTACGGGTTTAATTATTTACAATAAAATTCATATGTGATCACTATGTTAACTACCTTATATTAAGAAATAAATGTGTTAAGCAAAATTAGTGTTTGCTTAATTTACATGATATCTGATTTAAGATAACGTGTGATTAGTGTCTAGACTTGTCAACGTGCCACACTTTTTTTATTTAAATATTTTGAAAATATCCAAAAATATATATTTATTCTGACTTATTGATTTTCCCTTGTTTAACACCAGAAAAGTTTGATTTTTATGAGGCATTAAGTGAGCGAAGTGTGGCCGAATTTGCCCAAACTTATGTATCACTGCTACATTAAACTTCCTGCTACAAATACAAAAAAAGGACCAATGTTTCTGTATCTCAGTGGCATGTTCTATCAAGAATTAATAACAAGTTGAATTTGTGAGGTTGTCAGATTCTGCAGCTACAGTATGTTAGAGTCCTGTGGTCTGATGCAGGAGCTCAAGCCCCCAATAGAAGTGGCTGGTACTTTCACTGGAGGAGAACTCAACTGATTAAATGAAAATCCACATATGACTTCCTATCAGTGCTCAGTAGTAACTATACTGATATCTGTAACCATTTACATTTTATAAGCCATTCAAATTTGGCCCATTATGAGTAAAGGCAAAGGTTTAGTATTTCAAAAATCTGTCAAAAATCTAAATTTCTCAAAACTATGAAGAAAATGTGTAGACTTTGTCCCGAATGTCAGTTGTCCCAAATTTGAAATGAATCTGACCAGTAGTTTTGTCAGAGAAGATGTCTGAAGAAATTGCTAACAAAGAAGACGACAAGGACAACGAAGACGACGAAGACAATGCCGGACACTTTGCCTTTACAATAACTCATGGACTATTGGCCGGTGAGCTAAAAAGGAAGAATACACATTTAAATTTAAGACTAAGTTAGGGGTGAGTAACAATTTTTTAGTTTTTTATTTTACTTGTAAAAGATATTAACAATAAGAACACAGTCACTCTTCAATTGAGTCCAGTAATTCAGTAGTCAGAGGTTGCAGCACATAGTTTCTTTTGTGCTGGTTTACAGTAGAGGCAGAATAGCATTAACTGGCACTGAACATATGGAGCTGTAGCTGTACCACTGTGCATAATAAAACACAATAAGCGCTCTGTGTTGTCCTGATTTTAAGTTGGCAGAGCGTGGAAGAAGGTTTGTTCAGCAACAGCTGCACGAGTTGTCAACTCAGCAGTGGTGGGAACACAACCGCCAACACAAAATAAGATATATGTATATAAACATATGGTTAATATTGCAGCATTTATGTTTGAGAGCAACAACAAATAATGATAAACATATGGTTAATGTGGTCTTACTTTAAATATTAAGTAAATAGGTTCTAATGACAATCAACTCAGTTTTTTTTCTCAATGTCAATTCAAAACTTATATTTGCTGAACATCTTGAAACTAACTTTAATGCTGATGTATCTCTATGACGATCTCATCTGAAACCCTGAACATGCACATATTTTTTCATCAGTTTGTGTTGCTATATTTCCTGCATAATTCAGCTAAATTGTGGACTTGTTTCATTATCAGTAAGATCCTGATGTCTTCTCTTTTATTTGATGGTGGTATAAAAAATTTGTGGTATTTTTGCTTTTTCCACTTTTCTTTAAACAGTGTCCTTACTAAGATTAGCAACATTTTCAGTCTTTGACCATAACGGGTGGAAATATCCACCGATATAAGTTACTTAGAGCCGGGATATACATATCAGCAATGACAGTGATGGAGTTTTCTGTGATGAGTGACTATATTTTAAAGGTTAAACATGTGTGGCTCACATGTCATGTAGAGGTCAAATGGTCCACATGAACACATTCATCACACAAAAATATGACAAAGAGAAAAAAAAAAGGCTTTGTTAATAAGTTATTAATATGTAAAAACAAATGTGGGCCCCTGAAAAAAAATGTGACATGAAGTATCAGCATTTTGCAAACTTGTTCACGTGTCCCAGCATGCAAACACCGAGTGGATGAAATGTAGTCTGAATGATACCTACTAAGGACAAGGATCCGGTATAGTTGAGGCCCCAAAGTCTTTTCCCTGTTAGGGCACTAGGTTCGCCTGAAACTCGATTCACAGCATATGGAGCTCAGATGAACCTTATGGAAATATACCATAGCTGAGTCTTAGGTATAGCTGGTCAATATCATAGGACAGCAGGAGAGTCTGCAAATATCTATCATCTGAAACCATCTTTGGGCTCTGATGCAGCTCCTGTCCTTCAGCTACAGGAATAGCTACTGAAACCCTGAATCCAGCATTTTCTATTGAAACAGAGATTACAGTAAAGAGTTGTGATATAGCAGAGTTTAGTATGAATGAATCTCGTGTAGGACAGGTGGATTATGCATAATAGAAACATCAGAAAACAGAATTAAAAATAATATGAGCTATAAACAATTTAATAAAATGAATTAAATAAACACCCTCATGTCCATATAGTCTAACATACTATAATGTATGCACGTTTACTCATTTTCCTTGTGGCAATTACACGTTTTTTCGCTCACTGTTGTCACTAATTACACATAATTAAACATTTCCGCCATAATAAAACTAGATGTAAGAACACAGACTATACTCAGACTCATAAACCCAATATGCCTCTGACATATGGCTCGCATGCACTTTCATTCTGTTCATTTCACTGTTGCCCTGTGACGAAACTTGCAACATAAAAAAATCTGCATCTTAAATGTTGGCAATAAATCATATGAGTCCGAGATGGTTAGTGAAGTCAGTAAGCAGCGGCTCTGCTCGGGTTTCCACACGTCTAGCTATAGGCCTCCGCACACATGGTAGCATCCTCATTTGTTCACCTAAAAATAGGTCCAGACTACTAGACACATTTTTTCGAAACCCATGCATCTTGGTACCTGATACTGAGACTCAAAGCTCTGTAAATGGTGTTGCTCAAGGATATATAAGCGTGAGGGTACGGGGCTACTGGCATTCACTCGAGTCCGCCTTGGTTTTCACTCGCCTCAACGCAGCGCAAAGGTGAGTGGGATGTGCGCCCCGGCAAAGGCCACACCAACTTCTGGAAGGAAAGGGATTGAGACGAGCAAAAAAAAAAAAAAAAAAGCCGTGGACTATAACTGTAGAGAGAAATGGAACCAACATAGTGAACAACTTCGTGGAACCAGGACAGGACGATTAAATCAAATGCAAAGGAAGAGAAATGTGGCCATTTGGTGCCAGAGGATCCACATCTATATGGATAATACTTGCGCTCTCCTACTGTAGCCATTGCTTTTAAAACGGATGAGCAAAATCCGACCTAGTGCAACGTGTTTGGCTTCACTGAGTTTCCTGATCTGCGCTGCTTATTTATGGCAGTGATTCGTGGTGCAGAGTTTTTTGGCCTCTTGGTGGGAGCATAGCCGCGTAACATGCTGGGATAAACATCATCCTGAGCAGTTATCAGATACACGGAAGTCAATCTTATCCCTGTAGGCCATGAAAACATGGATTAGTCATGTTGCTTGGCTAATTAAAGCAAATAAATCAGATTATTCATACCAGCAAAAAACACAAGAGGCGTTGAATATGGTTAAAATAGTGGCCTGTAATGAAGTTGTGAGGTTAACTTGTAGTGTCTTAAATCTGATTTGTCATTTTAGTGACCACATGTTGTTTACTTGCCTGTCTATGATCACTGCAAACCATGTGGAACTATTAGAGTAACCAAGACTTTACTTTAAAGAACAGATGTGGCAGTGCAATTCAACTATACATCCACTGCAGGGTTTGCAATGCTGATAATAACCTTGTTTTCTTCTTTCCACAGAGTAAAAAATGGCCTTCGCTGGTGTCCTCAATGAAGCTGATGTCAAAGCCGCCCTTGATGGCTGCGCAGGTGAGATGGATGATGATATTTTAATGTGCAATCACATACATTTCAGTTAGAAGACGCAATTCACATTTCTTCACAATTGACTTTTATTGGCACATCACACGCTAGCACATTTCACACAAACTACTGACACAAATTGGATAAGACAACTGGGGATTAGATTCTCAGATTCAGAATGTGCCATACAAACTGGTAGCCCACACTTCTCACATTACATCAACACTGGAGTGCTGTGTACAGCCTGTTGTGAGCTAACGGTGTAAAATGTGTGTTGCAGCTGCTGACTCCTTCGACTACAAGAGCTTCTTCAAGGCATGCGGTCTGGCTAGCAAGACCGCTGAAGATGTCAAGAAGGCCTTCGCCATCATTGACCAGGACAACAGTGGCTTCATTGAGGAGGAGGAGCTGAAGTAAGACATCCCAGAAATGCACTCTTACTGACACTTAATGCTTAGGAATCTAGCCAAAGAAGAAGAGAAACTCCATCTCTAATATTAGTCCACTGTGGTTGAATGTGGTCATAATCATTTTAGAGAATAATCACTTTTATCCTCATTGGGACATATTGTCATAGTTTTGCCTAAATCTTTGGATCAAAATGCACTAAACTAACTTAACGAAAGCGCTTTGGCTGCCTTGAAAAGCACTATAGAAATTGAAATCCATTATTTTTATTATTATAAACTAGAGAAAAGCCACAGTTTTATGACTTTAGCAGCTTTAAATCCTTGTTTTCATAGAATGCTTCAGAAACCCTCCCTCTACATAACAGTACAATACAACACACTGTGATATGTATGTCATTGTAACTCCTGTTGTTTTCTCCTCCACTTCTCAGGCTGTTCCTGCAGAACTTCTCTGCCACCGCCAGAGCACTCACCGACAAGGAGACCAAGACTTTCCTGTCTGCTGGTGACAGCGATGGTGACGGCAAGATCGGAGTTGATGGTAAGATTTTCTCCTATACCTTTGAATGTAATACACCACTTGCCACACATTATTCTGATTCCACTTTAATCTGCACAGCATTTGAATTCCTAACATTATTTCTCATGCTACAAAATTGTAAATCATATTGGAAATTTTAGTCAGAGATGAGGTCCAAAGCTATAACATGAAGATGACATTGAATTCCAACTACATTTTGTTCTCTACTAATGGCAATTTTTTCTGCTTTCCACAGAGTTTGCTGCCCTTGTAAAGGCATAAATTTCCATTGACCAAGATCCACTTCTTTTCATGGAACTGCGAACTCCTTGCAAGATTCAGTAATCATCAGCTGAAAGAATATTTTTTATACCTTATTTATGAGTTGCCTGCGGACTATCTCTCAACATGGAACACATATTTTACTGTTAATGTTAATTCAGGTGTGTGAAATGTTCTGAAGAATGCCTTGTGCAAATTGTACAACACCATCTGCACTTTTGAGGAAGAGTGAAAAACCAGGAATAAATACTCTTTTGGTGTAAAGTCATCTCCTTAAGGTCAGTCGTTTCTGCATTGGTCAATTGTGGTGAATTTTATCAATGGCAATCCAGTTGTATTCACATAACAGTGGCTATGTGAACACAATGGAGTGAGTATGGGACGTTAGCCAAATGACTCTCCACCTGCCAGCGCTTTTGAATATTTGGGAAGCACTGGGAGATGGTTGAACTGATGTGACTGGCACTTGCTTTAATAACTGGTAAAGGGGCAGGGGAGGGCACCTGGACTTGAGCCAGGAGCTGGGAAAGACACCGGCGCTTTGCTCACATACTTCCTGAATCCAGCGAGGTTTGCAATGGATAGCTGTCACACATAGTGTAATTAGGGAATTTGTTCCAAGGGCTTTTTCCTCCACCAACTGCTGTGTAGTCAATTAGATGATGTGCTGTGGCAACAGGAGGGCTATTAACAGCCACTGGTGCATCAGCAAGACCTTTTAGCAGCACGAATCTGGTGCAGAGTTGCAGATCTTTAGTGGCCTGAGGATTTCTTAACAAAGTCATTATTTGACTCTCTTTTGTGCAAAGCTTGAAAGACGCCTCATTCTCCTAACAAACATGCGCTCACCGAATGAGAATTTATCGAGCTCACCAGTCAAATTACAATTCCATGGGATGTTACGAATGCCTAGGGAACTGCAGCTCAGCAATATGTAAAGCCTCAACCCTATCAAATGACACCCTGGCCTTGTTACTATAAACTGGTGGCCAAAACAGAGTGAGGCTCCCTGCCTGCAGATTCCTCACTCGCCCTGTGAGACAGTGCTGCCACCTACAGGTCAAAGTTCTTCTCTCCGCTCTGGGCATTCCATAATACTGTAAAAACTCGATGGCGATTTTCCTAAAATTATGACAAATCAGGCAATAAACTAGACAATAAACAATACAATAATTTAATCAGAATTTAAGTTTTATTATAGAACAGATATAACACCACTTAAGTGTGATTCTAACTGTCCTATGTAATATAATCAATGGAAATAAGATTTTAGAGATAAAACCAAATTTGACTAAATACAAAAGACAAGCATATATTATGCAAAATATCACTACTCTGGAGTAACTAAATATCAAGAACCCAATTCAGATCATAAGTTATAAATAGAAAAATAATTATAAAATAAGATAAAGTAAATCTAATCAGTAGTGACCTGCACATCGACATTTCCATTCAGATACAGAAATTCTGAAATAAATTGGCGCATCTATTAATAAAGGCTATAGTAAATCACTTTAGCATAGATTTATTTATAATAGAAGAGTCTATGCATTGTCAAATTGCCTGTATTACACTAAGACAAGAGAAAAGAACCAATTATTGCCACTTACACCGACTTTATCGCATGCATGCTCAGTGTCCACCCTCTTCTAAATGGTTGTGTGTTGCCAGCAGCATTTCCAATTCGCCCTCCTCAGCAGTGACCAGGCCTATTCTTAGCCTTGGGGGATATTAAAGACTTCTTCAAACGCACCTTTTAAGCGTCTTCATTTGTGAAACTTAAAATAGCCCCCTCTTTTTCGCCTCCCCCTTTTTAGTGGTGTCAGTTATCTTATGCCTCAGATTTCGATGGAGTGAAACTATAAAAGGTCACCGGGAGCACCGGGAAAATCACTGCAGTAGGACTCGAGTCTTGTCTGTATCATCTGTACCCTACAAAGCAAAGACACCAAGAGGTGAGTGAGAATAAAGGGAGAGAAGGAGACCTGGACCTATGCACACAAAGCTGCAGCATCACGCTCCGCATCTCGGAGAAAACATTAGTGATTTTTATACATTACGCGTATTGTTTCTTTTCTTTTTCTTTCTTTAATAAGGACTTCGCCCTGCATTTCAGCGTTTATAGAAATACATAATTTTTCTATTTTACTGCGGAATCTGCTACAGCTTCATCAAGATGTGGATTACGGGTCAGCATCTAGAGCCGCACTAGAGAACACATTGTCAATTCTTTTGAATGGAATATGGAGATGCAGCATCACACATTCGATACACACCTGGATTTGACGACTTTACACTTTCATCTGAAAACTTTCTAAATTGCATTTCTAACCCATTTGGAATAATGAACATCATTTGTTATCACCAGAATAGAAGGATGCACAGTTGTTTAATGATGATGTAACTAATAGGAAAATAAAGTAGCCATACTGCAAACAGTCCACACAATATGGGATGCTGGGATAACCAGCTGCCCATCTAAAAGGCTATGAGTTTTCTATAATGACATGACATTTTTATTATCTTTACTTTATCTCTGCAGCTCACAATGGCCTTCGGCGGTGTACTGAATGATGCTGACATCACTGCAGCCCTGGATGAGTGCAAAGGTATGTCTTTTCTACCTCATATGTAGCTTTTTTATTATAAACTTGCCATACATAGCCTTATGTATATACATTTTTCATCCAAGTACTGAATGTGGATGTGTGTAACAAAAAAGCTGCCTAATTTCAGGCGATGGCACATTCGACCACAAGAAGTTCTTCAAGACATGCGGTCTGACTGGCAAGTCTGCCGCTGATCTCGGGAAGGCGTTCGCCGTCATTGATCAGGACAAGAGCGGTTTCATTGAGGAGGAGGAGCTGAAGTAAGACTCACATAGAAAAAAAGATGTGTTTCCCACGTGCATATGAAGTAGAGACTGCATTTGGCACAAAAATTGCATCTAAATCCCATCTCTTCTGTCCTAACATCAGCTGCGTAAAACAGGACAGTACAGTAACTATAGGCTGGCACTGCTCTGATGTATGGCTCTTATTACTGTAAACAAATAGTGACTAAAAGAATGTATACTTTACATACCTTGTGAGTCAAGGTCACCTATAATTATCCAGTTATTCAAGCGCCATAAAGGATGATTTATGCTGCTCCACTTCAAAACAACGCAGCCTATTTATTCATTTGCAGACATCCTGACTCATTATCCAGATATCCCGCAGTGCTGAGTGTGTGTGTGAACCCTGATCTAACCCCTGTCCTTGTGTGTGTGTGTGTGTGTCTCTGTCAGGCTGTTCCTGCAGAACTTCAGTCCAAGTGCACGCGCACTGACCGATGCCGAGACCAAGACCTTCCTACAGGCCGGTGACAGCGACGGTGACGGCAAGATTGGCGGTGAAGGTGAGGCTGTGTCCCATAAACCATTCTCTGGATGCTTTTCTTACATTACTGAGGGGGCAAAATAGACACCAACTGTTTGCTGTTTCCTCTGTTGGCCTGCAGAGTTCGCTGCCCTGTGCAAGTAAAAAGGCAACCGACCAACACCTGCTCTGATGGAACCACAACGCCCACTTCGACCTCCCCCTTTTCATCTGAATATAAATAATTTTTATACATTTGCTTATAAGAGTCGATTCCTCCTATGCAACACACTGTCCAAAATGATGATTGTGAATGTCGCTCGGTTGTGTTCATGTCTTAATTATGAATTTTGCTTACTGTAAAATTTATGATGCACTTTCCAGGAAAGAACAGTAAAAAAGAATAAATATTCTTTTGCTACGGTCCTAATGAATTGTATGATTGTGAGTCTTTTGATCTCATAAAGAGCATAAGAGCAAAATCATAAAATCATCACATATGGCTATTTATGCTCTCTCACCATAGTTTATTTTAGCATCACTGTCTCAGGCTGTTAAAACATCCGCACAGTGACACACAATATGTGCGCCTGTGTGTGCGTGAGAGAGAATAGAGAGAGAGAGAGAGAGAGAGAGAGAGAAAGAGAGAGAGAGAGAGAGAGAGAGAGAGAGAGAGAAAGAGAGAGACCCATACTCGTGCAGTTCCAGTCTGCAGCCACTAGATAGAGTTACATCCATTACGCGTATGAAGGATGAGACAGACGCACCGGATACAGACTAGTCATAAATGAAACAATCATTAGGCGATAAAAAAACGACAGCTGTCTAGACACTTGATTCGTAAACGTTTCAGACATTCACAAAAAGCATGTTATAATGCTAAGTAGGGAAATCCATCCAAGAAGACCAGTGAATAATCACACTTCTGTCACTTTCCGTGTATTAAAACTAATGTTTCTGGAGTACTGTATTTATATTTTCCTCATCCAAATTATTAATATAATTTGGGCAATGCACAGAGAGAGGTGTAATGGAGTTTTAGCAGCTAAAATGTGACGCAAAATGGTAAAACACTATAGGAATAATGACTTAGCCTAACATCATCTCCCCTGAAAAGGCTGTATAGGAAGATCCCTCGGCCAATCTATATGTCCACGAGTGAGGCTCCTATAGCATTAGCAAATGTAAATGAATAAATGATCGTCCAGTAACTGTATAGGCTGCAAGGTGTTAACATTGCGCATGACATCATGCACCCGGTGTGTGTAAACTCGCACCACTGCTCTTGATCCGGTGTCCTCGTGGCTCTTTTTCGTACACAGTTCGAAAGAGATGATTAAGTTTCTTTTTACCTCTGCAAACCCACTTCACCCAAGCACCTAACAGAGGACTATCGCGCATCACTTGTTGAGGGGCCCCATTAACAAGTTGGCACTGGGATTAGGTTTAGGAAAGGCTGACAAACACAAACAACCGGATATACACGCTTTTATTTAATAATGAAAGACAGGATGTTACCCAAGATTTAAACAAAGCTGTGCGTAAAATGTACAACCGACGCACATGTGCTGCTCACTACACAATCCCTGCGTTAAGTGTGAAAGTAAAAATAAAATAAACTAAAATTAAATTAAATTAAATAAAACTAAATTAAATAAATGTATCTTGATTTCTATGCCATCCACTAGCAGTTCCAGTGGAGCTACAGTATACAGTATGACATTTCCACTGACTTCTATAGGACACATTACTATTCTGTCTCAGACTTTTATATAATCTGTCAGAGGTACAGGTCAAACTCTTGGCCACTTTACCAATTAACAAGACTCCCCTGTTTGCTGTTCCTGGTGTCATGTGTGTCACAAATCCGAGTCTACTGTACGGAAGTACTTTAGAGTCAGCAGTGTCTTTTTTCCTAAATATATTCAAGGAGATCCCCGATTTCAGTGTCCAGTTGCAGGTCCATGCCTACTTTTGTGACAAGTATGAGAGATGGGTGGTGATCTCACGTGGTTCCATGGTGTAATGGTTAGCACTCTGGACTCTGAATCCAGCGATCCGAGTTCAAATCTCGGTGGGACCTGCAGAACAGTTTTCTCTACTTACCACAAAAATCAGTCGTGATTGATAAATGCACTAACGATTACCAAATATTAATTATCTACTGCAGGTATTTGTTCTCTCTCTCTCTCTCTAGTCCACGCTATACGCACCTTCATCTAACCTTATATTACAGAAAGAGAAATAACCTTGGTTTTCCGTCCGCTGCAGTGAACACTCTCTTAGGATTGTGCTTAATGACCCCTGGATTTGTTTGTGTATCAGAGCCTCTGTGGGCTACAAATGTCCTCTGAGCTGGCGACCCGAATTGGTCATTCTGCAACTGGACAATAGACAGACGGATAGACAGACAGACAGACAGAGCCCAGATACATAAACAAGTGGAACAGCTACAAAGCAACAATAACTGACTATTCAGCCCTGCCTGACCTCTGCCATACATCATTTCAAATGGTCATTGAAAATTACCTGGTATACATTACGCATCATCGCCACAGCGGACGGGACGGACAGCAGAGGGTGACCTCGGGTCCCTTAATCAGCACTGCTGACAAAGCAATTTTGCGAGGCTGTCCCGCTGTAAATATGAGCAAGTGAGACTGTTATAAAGTTCCAGTGTCCATGCGTTCAGGAGCTGTGGATTATATTTGGTTAATTTGGCGATATGTGCGCAATCTGCTGTGCGCAAAAACCAAACATGTATTAAATTTACGCACACGAAGCCGCATAGAAAACTAGTGCATCCATGAGGTTCGTGTATGCGCTGGCGACCTGTTATAGGTGACTTTGCAATCTAGCACTAATCACGTTTTCTTCTGAGCAAGCAAATATGACATGCCTTCACAAGACTGGTATGAAAGTTCCCAGTCGGTTGACGTTTAATTTCCTACAGCTCACCTCTAATGCAAAAAAAATAGAGGGATATCTGCAGTTGGATGTGGCTCAGATGTGCTCGTTTTGGGACTGCTGCCTGTAAAGGGGTATCTGAATGAAAGGGTATGGGTAGGGTGG
>JAPQRQ010000027.1:13212651-13224789 GCA_037367365.1 Apogon talboti | reverse complement strand
CCCTCCCGTATTGAACAGAAGACCCAGACAGAAGCAGAGGGAGTTCTCTTCGCCTGCCTCCCTGAAGGATTTGACTCTAATAACCAGACATGTCTGTACTCTGGCGTCTTGCACATCCATCACTCCTGTGTCGTTTAGTTCTCTCAGGTATACACTGTGTTGTTTTGGACTGGAACCTTTTGAGGACCTCTTTGGACCAGTGATAAAGACAGTCCCAGTGAAAATAAATAGGGAAAACAAACGCCATCATCGTATTTGGAAAATCCGTGAGTGTTTGCTTGAGCTTGCTCCAAGAACCAGCTGGTGTGGGTTTTTCAGTATTAGGGCTATTCAATCGGTTCTGGTCTGGCAGGCAAGCTTACTCAACCACAAAATTGTATTTGATTGTATTTAGTGTGTTTGACATCATTAGAGATATCACTCTGTATATCAAAATGGACTCATGAAAAGAAAGCCATCAGTATGATTCATTTTGAGTGTAACTCTTACACTTTTATATTAAAGTGTGGGGTCAAATCCAAATGTGTGTGTTTGTAATGTAAAACTGTAAACTTGTACATAAAAATACAATAAAAAAAATACAAAAAACAAACGAGCAAAGACATGTACAGAAGATTCAAAGCGTTGTTTTACTGAACAATATAAAATAATGTGTTGATGCAATCTGGCAATGACTACACAATTAAATTTACCATTTTGTATTCAGGTTAAATCACTCTGGTTTTGCTGTTTTCAGTCAAAAAAAATTAATCTTTTGGATATTCTGTTTTGTAAGGTGAAGCACAGTAAGTAAATTAAGATAATATTTGGAATATTTTCTATTCCGTGTGTATGCAGCAGCTGTATTTGCTGTATGTGCTTACATTAATTTATGGCTTATTAATGTTGTGAAATAAGCACATTTTTGTTGAAAAAAAAACAACAACTGTATACCTATGAGTGTGGAAGTTTGTAAAGGAAGGTGCTAAATGGATGAACTGCATAATTTAAAAAAAAGAGAGAAACTGAGAAACTTTTCATACTGTGTCAATAAAACAACATCCTTCATGCAACAGCATTTGTTTCAAGTACAGCTTTCACCAGAACCTGTAATTTACTGGAGTTACATCACTATTGTAATACTGTTTTCCTTTTCTGAATAGTAGAGTGCCTTTGTTTTATTTTTAATAGATTTCCTGACTCATGCCAACAGCTTTTTTGTTTTGAAATCAAATGTTATTCACATTGTCATTATTTAGTTAGAAAAAAGAAACGACTGTACATAGAAAAATAAACTAAATCAGGGTTATACCGCTGTGCTTTAGTGACTATTCTTCTCAGATCCACACATTAACTTCAGGATGTACTATTATTGGATGTTAGAGCATGCATGTCAACTAGTTACAGCTATAAACATTCATTTCAGTGGCACTTGTTTTCCATTGTAGACCTTTGTAGTGCTTCATTCACATCTCTAGGGTTGACCTTCTCTGACGGCTGAATGCCTCTCCGGTTCACCTGCACAACGCTGAATCACTGACATCTCAGAATGAGCCAGGAGCCACTTCAGTCGCAGAGTCGCCTCATTGTTTGGCAGCAAAATAAATCAATCAGTCTCATACTAATGGCAGCACTCGCAGATCAAATGTTAAAAAGCCCCAAGTCTCTTTCAGTCAGTGAAAGAGACGCAGCCTGACCAGATGAGGCCACAAAAACAGCCTCACTGTGAATCAGAATAAATTTGCAAATCAGAAGAGCCAAGGGTGGGCAGAGAAAGAAAGCTATTTAGTCGAGGTCACCTTCCTTTTACTGGGTCAAAGCTTATTTTATTTACAACGGCCTCTTTTTGCCTTGTCTTTATTTGGACACATTCAGCTCTGACCTCTCCTCAGTTTGCATAATTCACAATTACTGTATCATATATATTTAGATGCATATTACAATGTAATAGAGAAATAGAGAACCACCACTCAGCTTAAAAAAAACAAATATTATATGATACATCTTGCACATATAATAATACATGTATATAAGGGAAAAACTACTGCAGCTGTAATAAGGCTGGTTTGACTTCATTTGGTTTAAAAAGAAATATTTTATCTAGCTGGGGAAATTATCTTTTGATTGTAATATCTGATGCTACAGCAGCCCTTGCAGTTTCCAGCTAATTTCATTTTTCTTCAATTTATGTTCATTAAGTCACATTTTCACTGTCCCACATCACATCACATCTGTCTCATGGAGATCAATGGCCAAAAGCTTAAGGTGAGATGAGACCGGGTAGCACCAAGCAGGTAACATGTAACTGATCCTGTTGTTTCAGAGAAGAATATTAACATGACCCTCATAGAAATGGCCTTGGGGCATGGGTAATCTAATTTAGTTTGAGTAATGTTGCCTGTCATTGGCAAATGAATACAGTCGGGTCCCTCTGAAGGCTATGCAATCTATTCTGCTATGGGTAAAATTAGCCACCAATTAAGGTTGTTTTTCATCCAGGAATAAAAATTCTAACAGGGAGACTGGCAGCCGTAATTGAAGTTAATCACTGCTGAGTTTAGATGTGTCAATCCTGGTTTCAGTAGAAGTGACGTTGTGTGTTTCTGCGTTTCCTGTTCAAATTATGGTCAGCGTGGTAGAGACGCTCAGGGACACCACTTGCCATACGCTGTCATCCGTTTTCACTGTTTTCTTTGGTGGGTTGATAAAAGGTGATCCCGCCGCTATGACACATTTGCCTGTCAATGACGCGCTGCCACAGCCGTCCACGCCGCTGCCTGTTGCCTGGAGACACGGCAGCTGTGAGGTGTTTGGTCTCTGCACTGTCACTGGGGGACCATGAGCAAATGAAGCAGGTCATAGGGTCACCCAGCAGGAAAGGCTGCTCCCTAAGACACTATTATTATACACTTAGAGACAAGCGGTCGCTGTCACAGCCTCAAAAAGGAACTCGTCCTCTGGGAGAAAAAGCAGTTTTGCTGCAAATGCATTGAAGTGGAACGTGATAATGAACACAACTGTCTCTCATCTCCTCTCAGCCCCCACTGCGGGGTTTCTGTTTTTTAAGCTTGTAAGTGAGATGATTTATCTTTGATGATTAATTTCCTGGTTCAGCTAGCTAGTGATAGTGTTTACAGAAGGCACCGTTGCTCTCCTACATTGCCTTCAAGTATGAGACATCAGATTCTTTCTCTTACACAAACAGGCATCAGTGCTATTTTGTGTGAAAGGCTTAGACGTTACACAGACCAACCATGAAAAATTCAATTCTCTGTCTATGTTTTATAGTCTTACTCCATTTTTTATAAAAAATTTTTATTTATTTTTTTTTGTGAGGTTTTCCCTGTACCTCTCTCAATGCTGTCTTAAATGTCTCGCCATTTAGTATATTAAAACCCAGAGCTGTAAGCATTGACGGGGCAGAAAATGGGCCAGAGTCCTGTCTAAAGTGGGGCACAGTGGTTTATAAAAAGCACGTCCATTCACTCAAGTATTTAGAGGGAAAAGGTTGATGGTGCCTTTGAGATGCATACAGTATTTTTTTTTTTATGTATTTATTTATTTATCTGACAGGTTTTTTTTTTATACTGTGTGATATGTAATATTTCAAGCTCCTTTGATAATATTAGTGGGGTGAGCATGTTTTTGACATAACATATTTAAGCTTTTAGATTATTAGAGATGGATTTTAAAGGAAAATAAACAACAGCAGATGTACATGTGCAAAATATCTTATAACCACTTGTAGGATTTGATGGTGGTACATGAAATCAGCAGGTATTACGCAACTAGAAATGATTCTCGATTACTCATAAGGCTTGTAAAACCTTATGGAATATGAAATGCTTAAAACTGATTTTTTTTTTCAGCTCCACTGCCTGAACAAGCACATTAAATCTGTTGAATAAACCTTCAGTTCCAGAGGTCATCTTTCACAGCCTTTTTTTCTGTCCTTCCAAATCTGGATCAGCTGCTGGCATCAGGTGGGACCCTTGTCTCGAGCCTTGACTGCTGATTGGCTGAGTAAGTAGATCAGCTCATTCAGATGACAACTAATAAAGGAAATCTCCCCCCAGGAGTCCCCTGGCACACGGCGCCTGAGACAAATGAGCTGGAAAAACGGATCGGACCGAATATGAATTTGAGAGACGTGACAGAGAATGATCTAGATAAATGATAGATTGATAACACCAGTAATTATCGAGGCGTTAAAATACAAAATAGTCGTGTCAAAACTCCCCTGAAGTGTAGTTTTGATTGTCGTTTGTGTTGTTTTGTGAGCATTTCTTAAGATCAATAGACTGTGCTCAACCTTAAAACTAAAGTGTGTGTTTGTAATCTAACTCCTTTTCAGAACGGTCAAGGTAAAGCAGGTATAAACACCTCCACCGCATCTTCATTTTAGAGCTATAGTTAATGGCCTCAGCTTACCAAGGGCAACCAGGGAGGGAGAGGAAGAGCGAAGAGAGGTAGAAACTAGGGCACTGTTATCTGGCCCCTTTTTTTTACCAACCACCAGGCACAAGGCAGACGAAGAGAAAGAGAAAGAGAGCCGTGGACAGGAGAACAGAAGAGAGAAGAGGATAACAGAAGTGTAGTGGAGCTGGAGACAAGACGGGGGAACCTCTGGAGTCAGCACCCGCCACCCAAAACCTGAAGACGAAGGACACCTTGACCAGCCTTTACAATCACACACACTCATCTATCCATACATAGTCACATACACACTACATTTCACACACGCATCAGCTCTCACACACACGTGCAAACTTACGCAAACTTATACACACATACACACACACAGGCCGACCCGCACTTGTTTCAGCCTGCAACTTCACACACACTGTCTTCTCAAGATGTTTGAGGAGCAGGCGACCAAGGTCAAGATCACTTCGGTGGTGATTGTTGTGGGGATGTCGTCGATGCTGGCGGCGGTGGTGACCGACCACTGGGCCGTGCTAAGCCCCCGGGTGGAGAAGCTCAACGCTACCTGCGAGGCGGCCCACTTCGGCCTCTGGAGGCTCTGCAAGAAGAGTATCTACATTGTAAAAGAGGACCCTCAGGGCAAAGGCTGTGGCCCCATCAGTTTACCTGGAGGTATGGAGCTTCTAACTGTTAGCCATAGGTCAATGGACATTTAATAATGGGTTAAATTTCGTGTCAAATAGTTCTTGTTAAAATGTGACTTTGTGGAAAACGTCTGTATTTCTAATGAAAACATATGTGTTAAAATGTTGTTGCTAACAGACAGCTACTGTGAATATATATTCCTTTATGAGATTTTCCAGATTTTGAAGAAGTTTCTTGCAGGAAAAAAATAGAATATCTGTTATTATATAATACAATATTTTCATTTCTGTTAAAATATGACATTTTAAAATCATCTTAAGTTGTCTCTCAGTGGATGTAAACATGAACAAAGGGCTGCAGTTGGAGGCTGAAGTGTCAGTGTGCAACAACAATACTGGGCAGCCTTTTCTTCCAACCCTCATTCTCCATCTGTGTCCCTTCCTTTTTACAGACAATGGCACATGCCAACACATATGTTGGCATGTGCATGTGTGTGCATAAACACACAAACACACACATATGGATGGGTGTTTTGGATGAAATGGGGAGCTGTTCTATGCCCATCCTTTCACTGAACCATCATTATCTTCAACAAAGGAACACACTGTCAATTAAACACACCACCACCTTGAGAGTCAAGTGCATAATGGAGGAGTATTACATTTATACTGCACAGTTAACACTGTTTTGTCTGATGGACATCTCTAGACCTGTTTCACAGCCAAGCCACTACTTACTGCTTTTTGTGCTCAGTCTCTCAGATCATGTCAGGAAGTGTTACAATAGCTGTCAGCATTGTGCCACACTCACTCCATACTAAAAATGTAAGATAATAAGATGCGATTTAACTTCTGCATCTCTTGTTCTGACTCTGAGTGTCATGATGAGCTGACGTTGGCTTTGATCAAACCAGAGGTGAGGCTGTCTGGAGAGCACTTCTTAAGGAACACGCCTAATTTAAGAAATACGTTATGATGCCACTTTATTGTTTAACATTGTTTGCACAGACCGATTTGTACCTTCGTAATTAGCCACAAGACACCTAGTCTGTGAAACAGGAATAAAAAGGTAATCTAAAAGTCAGTGTTGGAACGTTTTTTTTCATTGCTTCATTTCCTAAATGTTTCCAAAAAATGTAAGTAAAAGCTGCCCATCTCGCATTTAAAAGTCTGCTTTTCTAAAATAGTCTTGTAGCTTTAATTACAAGCTGTCTTTGAACAGAGCCTGCCCTGGGGTAAACAGTGTCTCGCTGGCCTGTGGCTGTGTGTGCGTGCCTTGCAGCCTAACAGAGAGATTTCAGTCTGACTCTATCATTGACTTAGCCTCCGGCTCCAGCACCTCAGGATCAGTACAGGCCTTAATGAAGTGTGGCTTCCTGCTCCAGCTCATGAGTTAGAGTACACCTGGGAGACTCAGAAAGGATGAAGGAGGATTGGTGGGGAAAAAGTAGAAGATTGCGTGGGTGGATATAGGCGGGGAAGCCTCTGTCGGGGAACGTGGGAGCTCGATTATAGCGAAGAAGAGGGGCTTTCAGCGAGGAGAGGTGATGTTGTAGATTATGCATCGCGTGTTGAGGAGCCAGAAAGGAAGAGGTGAATGACAGATAGCAGACTGACAAACAGAAAATGTACAAGAGCTGACTATCATTACAATGTGAAACTACAGGATGGGATGTTTGGACCTGCAACAGAAATAACGTCTTTGTGTTAAAGTCCCATTGCTTTTACCTGTTATTGAGGCCCCTGCTGTGATTGGTTACCGCCAGATGTAACGCAAAGAGCCATAATGACCCAATCAGGACCTACAACTATTAGATAACTCATAGAGCCTTTAGAGATGACATAAAAATTAAATTAAAAGAATTTCTCTGGATCAAAATAAAATAGCTCTTGTCACATTTGGACCAGATACTGGAATAAAAGCAAAAATCAACACTTCAACTGCAAAATGTCAAATTAAGTCTGTTTTTTATTCAAACTTACTCACATTATTCCTGTGTTTCTGTTTCACCGGGTTCTGATGCTGAAAGACAGAAATATGTTCCTTACTGTAGTTGTCATGCTTGTCATCCACATCATCTTTTGAGTTGTCACTTTTCTGAAGGATTTGCTCTTTCAGTGAAAAACCCATGCTGTATTACAACATGAACCTCCTTTGCACCCTGGATACTTAAAAACTTTCTTTTATCAGCACCAGTCAGTCTCCATAGTCCTCAACCATGACACAAGCTGAATAAATGTATGACAGACACAAAAAATATTTCAAATTCCAACATACCACAGAGTTGTTGATTCACTTTCGACCAATGTTATCACAGAACCTTTACTGAAATAGGGAAGGTCATTTGCAGTGGGTTTTTTATTCTACAAATAACTGACACGCTAGATTCACATGGGATTCAGATCACAGACGACCTTCACAGTCATTACAAATTACCACAGAACTATGGGTAGTACATTCCCAACATGAGTAGGGGTTTAGATTTGATGCGAACCTTAAATAGACACATATTTTTCTCTGTTAGAAAATCCGTAGTAAAATCCACTCTTTTATCTGTGCTTATATGGAGTTTGTGGTGCTCTAAGACCAGCAGACTCCATTAATATGTTAATGTTAGTTAGTGTTACCACTGTAGAGGAGCAGAAGGATAATCCAACCTGGGTTTCCTCCGTAAAAAACAGCATATAGTGTGTTTTCATGCATGTAATTAACAAATCAGTCAGGGAAGGTGCTCATTTTGTAAGTATGTTATGATCCATTAACAGGTTGGAAAGAGGGCACTATTAATAAGTGCAATTTTACATTGTATAAGACTAGTTTCTTTTCTCCATGAATACCTGTGAAATATGTGATGGGCATTTTATAGCTGACAGACTCCTCTCTAACATGATGTATGATCCAGTAATAACCTCCACAGCCTGACAGCAGCAGTAAAACGCTGTCAGGTATCAGTGTAGAATCCAAGTGGCCTCTTGATACTTGATACCACGTAACGCAAGAAAATGGACAGAACTGACTTTTTTGCTTTCCCGACGTGTTGCAAGAGGAGTGTAAGCTCAGTGCACAGGGCTCCAGGTGTGCTCCCACCTGTCAAATAGTGCAACGAGAAACATCAGCTGTTTTGTCAAAGACCCCCTTGGCTTCATTCCCACAACCAAAGTGGTGTTAACAAGTCACTCTCTCCTGGGATCCGTCAATAGAACTGCTGTTTTTCTTCCATTCCAGGCTCAGAAGGCTTGGTTATGTAGGTCCGTTTCTCCCCATTTGTGCCCCTGAAGCACTCACTGATTGGTTGATTTCCATCCTGTCCTCTAAGAGAGATTTTCAGAAGCCATCCATATCAATGCTTTTTGGAAAAACACATTAATGCTCCTTTTCATTGGCTTAAATATTCCTCTAAATGTTTCTCTCCTTACAAATAAGTCCTTTTTCTACTGGCACCCCAATAGTAAATCTGCAGGGGTTGACACAGAAAACATCAATGTTTTTATTTATTTTATTTATATATTTCTTTCTTACTTCTTAAGACTGGAGGTGAATATTGAAGGATTGGGTGAATGGTACAATTTATGCTTTTTAGTGTTTAATAGCTGATACATCCAAGTGTGTTTATTTTGAAAGTGAGGCAATATTTGCACTTAACTAGTCCACCAATCACAAACAACAACATCGACACACTGATTTGGACTATTTCCATAAAGGTTTATTTATGATATTGCCTTTATAACTGCCATTCTACAGTGGTACAATTCTTTTTAGATTCATTACAACTAATATCATTGGGCTGGAGGAGCATGTAGTTAGGGGATATTATGAACTGGTTACCACAATATGTATTGTATAACCAAGTACAGAGGCATGTTGGTTTACAGGCTCACTGCTATCACATTAAGCTGACAATACAGACAAAAAAAAATCATATCTTGATACATTTTGCCTAAATACAACCATCAAGTGGGTTAATATTTTCAGTTATGAGTCAAAGCCATACTATATGTCCCAAAAATGCTGAAAAACACATTACACACACTCCTGCTAAAGTGGATTAATGAATCCGTTTTAATGCAGGTCACTATAAACACACTTAAACAGACTCACTTGTATGAACACTAATGCTACAAATGACCTAATGATCCAATACCCTCTGCAAAAAAACACCATTTGACATCCACTTTGATGTAATTAAGCAAATAGTTCATGTCTTTCCATTTGATAATTACTCCTTATTTCTCTAATAACCATTAGTTTGATAGAGAGCATAAAGAATGGACTGTGTTTCTATGGATAAACGTGATGTGGTCTGATGAGTCCAGATTGACCCTGTTCCAGAGTGATGGACGCATCTGGGTGAGAAGAGAGGCGGATGAAGTGATTACCCATCATGCCTAGTGCCTACAGTACAAGCCTGTGGGGGCAGTGTTATGGTCTGGGGTTGATTAAGTTGGTTAGGTCTAGGTTCAACAACATTATGTGTCCAAAACCACATAACAGGGAACCAACTGGGAATAAATGTTGCATTACTTAAGCTCATTAAAATCATGTCATAGTGATCGTGCTATAATGAATGTTTAAGGATACATAAAGTGAAGGCTAAATTTTACAGTGGAGAAAGGAAAGCGGAGGAGGAAAACAGAGAGAAATGAGAAACACCAAAGTCTTTAGTCATTGGCTTAAAAGAATGATGTGCTAATTTGTACTTGATATTTCCAAAATATTCATGTAGTATATCCCACAATACACTGAGTATATTCAACATAGTCCCCAGCCTGAGTTTCAGACTAGCATTACTTCATATAAGTCCCAGTTTAATATGAATTAAAGGTTGAGTAATAAACACACAAGCAAAGCACAATGGTGTTATCAATCCCCCAAGTTGATTCAGAGTGCACTATAACAGATTACATCCTTGATGAACATCATACCCAAGCAAGCAGCGGTGATTGGACTTAATAACACACATTTGCATTTTCCCAAACAGAGGGGGAGGGAGTCGTCAAGAGGCGCGTACACAAACACTTTTTCATATAGGCACAATTACACCGCTTTTGTGAAGGGGTTGCATAACAACGGCATCAAAGCAGTGAACCTAAATGACTTTTGAAATTAGCTTCTCCACAAATGATGCATGACAGCTTGAGTGCAGTAAAAATCACACAAACCCTTTATGGATCGCATCATGCTGCTCGGCAGGGAAATAAACTGCATAAACGATGCTTTTGTGTGCATGTGTGTGTTTCTACACATACGTGCACAGCTGAAGTTAGGGAAAAGGAGTTCTTTATTAGGGATGTGTTGAGTTGCAGGTGGTCAAACGTCAGATATTTCTCTAGCTGCTCAGATTACTTGCAGAGCACTTGCTCCTCTTTTTGGTTCAGGGACACAGTTCCCGGCTGGTGCCCCCAATTCATACCCTCAAAAGGACTAATGTCACCTTGAGTTACCATTTTTACTTCATATCACCCAGGCATTTCCCTCCATGGTCTGTTTGGCTCCAAAACAGTGGATGCACAGCACTGATTTGCCTTCAGAAAACAAGTGAAACACCCCAAATCAGAATGATTCATTATGTAAATGTGACACACCACTGTCAAGAGGAAATACTCCAACGTAAGTATTGCTGTCTGTGGTGAAATGTGATGCTAACACATGCATTTTGGTGATTATAATTAGTCTGGCCAAACTTTCGCTGTTGTTTAACTTCATGATAAAGGTCAGGATGCACACATGTAGGGACGGGATCACATGGGCCATGAGGACTCTCCTGTGCTCCTCTGTCCCAGTTTATCAATGCTCCTGGTGGAATAGCCATTCAAATAACACCACCACCCCCATCCTATTCACATTGACCCAGATTTACTTTGACTATGAAAAGGACAGTCCTCCGTCAACTAAAAAATATATTCTGTACCACTTCTGCAGAGGGAATAACTGTAATTTCCAGGACCAAATGCGAACTGTCTGTGGAGTTGTTATTTTGTAAAAACACGGAAATACCATTATAGAGGGGTTTAAAGTCTGCTTTCACATATCTTTAAAAATGTATAAATGGAAAACAACACGAAGAAAGAAACTAGTTGTAAAAAAAAAACAAAAACAAAAAATACATAACAGAAAGCTGGAAACAACAACAACAAAAATAAAGGTACATTTGAGGTGGCAGTGACAGACAGATACAGTATCACAGTAAGGAGGTAGAAGGAAGAGGAGGCGGAGCCAGAGTTTAATGGAAAGAAGCGAAACTAAAATGACAGGCGATACCTCGTTCTAATCAGTCCCACGCCTGGACTAAATCTCCCCATTAGCATCTCTGCAAGGTCAATGATACGCACCCAGATGTTCACGGACTCGCTTAATGTTACGGCCCTTTTTTTTTTAACCTTTACTTTGCTGCAGATTTCGATTTACTTTGCTGCATATAGTTGCACTCAGTGATAAGGAAACAGATGTTTTGTGTTTTCAGCACTCCACCCACAACTGCATAATATATCATGAAGGCAGACTTCAGCCAACAAAGTGAAAGTTTTGAAGCACTTTTTGCCAAACATCTACTGCAGTGAAAGCAAAAAAAAAAAGAAAAGTTGATACATCATGTGGGTGAATCACTCCACTGCAAATGCCTACCTTGTTTATTTGTCTTTCATAGCATTGGAACAAATTAGGACACAACAGATTTGTTCTTCTGAATCAGTTACTAGACTAGTTGAATTATCTGTTACTGTTCTCTACATTATTACGAGTTCATTAGTAACCCATAATAACCTAATAGTTACCAAATTAATTTTCCTCTATTTTTAACCTTTCTTAAGTGATTTATTACCGTTTCCTCTAATATTATCCTCTATATTTTGCGTTTTTAAGTGAAAATCAGGTATTTTCCTGTATTTAATTTACTGATTATGTAGATGTTCATTAAAGCTCAGATTTAAGTTTAGGGTTATTATGTCCAAAGGAGAGAAAAATAAAGAAAAAGACCAATTCTTCTGCAAAATATATCATTAACTGAACAGAAAATAAGTGTCTCCATCCACTGTCATTGATCCAACTCCATGGGTTTTACTGGTGAATCAATGTTATAGAAGATGATGGTGT
>JAPQRQ010000027.1:13199632-13209754 GCA_037367365.1 Apogon talboti | reverse complement strand
CCCCACACACACACACACACCCTCACACGGACACACACACACACACACACACAGACTTGCACTGAACTACACGTGCACATATTCCGACATATGCATGCACACACTCCTCTTGATATGCCTTTACATGGGTAAATAGATAGGCCCAGCCAAGACCCGCAGCAGCCTGTTGCTAGGTTACCCCTTTAGTGATTCTTTCTCATCCTGGGTAACAAACAGCTCCTCTGTTGCCTGGTGCACACATATGTACACACACAAGTGTTGTCCATCTCTGTGAGGACACAGAGTGCACCTGTCTGCTTTATGGGTTTAATCTCAGCTAGAAAAGATGGTGAGTGGTGGAAAGAGGGGACACTTGTTTGGCCTTTACGTCCTTTCCACCCCTCCCTCTCGATATCGCTGCCCTTAGAGACGGCAAATAGATGGATAGATGGATCTGTGGGAAATGACTGCACCCAGGAATGGTTTTTCTACGAAGATTGTGGTCAAAGGATGAGAGTTTGGGCTGAGAAAAAGAGGAAAATTATTATTCTTGTCTTGAAGCAGGTGTGAAACGATTCATTGTGAGTAAACACAGAGAGAGAGAGAGAGAGTAGTGGAGGGTTTGAATTCAAGAAATTTTATTTCAACATGGCAGAGAGTCACACGACTGTGATTTGGAGGCGGTGTTGAATGTCCATGTTCACGAGGAAGCGCAACTAGTGAGGAATTGTTATACATGCTGACCCTTACCAGTATGATCAGAACAAAATGTGTGAGTTCTTTTGTTTGGATCGCATTGCACCTCATTTACTGGCAAGAATTCCTAAAAAAGAGGCCCAAGGTTCAGCCTCTGGATTTGCACACATCCATCCTATTAAAGTGTCAGTGATCAAGATGTTGGATTACCTTCTCTTTTGTGATGTTATTATGAGAATTGGACCTAATACTGTGGTATAGTGGATAAAAAAATAGTTTGATTTTGAGTTTTAAAAGAAACACTGAAGAACTGAGAGAAATATTACTTATTTTGATTTGCAAATGTGATGGATCCACTGTACTGTGAGTATGTGTTAATAGAAAAGCGCTATATAAATCTAATTCATTATTATTATTATCATTATTATTATTATGTCATAATGGAACAACGTAGAATGATGTAAGCTTAATAGGAATTTATTATAAATCTGCCGTTTAATAAACTATTGCATTTGTCCATATCTGCGTGCATAGTAATAGGACCCACAGTCATTGGTTTCGCAGATACATGGACTACCACCTAAGCCACCATGTCTCTCCACCTCCATCTGTGTTTTGATCTCTCTCTCTCTGGTTTTCTGTCTCTCTCCCTGTCCGACTCTGCAGCAAAAAACTGCTCCTACTTCAAACACTTTACATCGGGGGAAGAAGCTGAAGTTTTTGAAGTCAAGACACAGAAAGGTTGGTGCCGTCTCTTCTCGCTGCCACCCCAGACTACATGCTAAAGCAGATCCCATTCCACTTCAAAAGAAATAGGAGACCTGTCTGTCTGTGATAAAAGGAAAAAAGAAAATTATTTTAAGAGGAAAAGGGAAAACAATGCACAGTTGAATAATCAGGGAAACAGCAATTCCTCCTTCATGCATACATTCATGTATTCTCAGGCATGTAAAACATCTCCAAATACAATGTGAAGAAAGCAATAGCAAGCACGTCTGATGGAAGACTCGTATAAGACATGTCTCCTAACATATTCCACTAATCTGTAGTGACAAAAGCACTTTCTGAGGAAAACATAATGCTGTCTGAGCTACAATCCATAAGAAACTTTTGAACATAAACCTGGTTGTGCTCACATCAGATAAGACTGAGATACTGAGACTCAGATAAGAACGATTTTCATCTCCTCGTCTTCCTTGTGATTTTCAAAGTCAATCTGTCTCAAGGAAATGGCGCCTCTGTTCATATGATGACCAGCTGACCCTTACAGGAGCGGAGAACGCACGACAAAACATGAGGAGCATACACAACCGGTCATACATAGAAACTAACGCACAAATTCTGTCCATATCTGTGTGGACAGACGGACTGTTTTATGGATTTTATCTCAGCTAGAAACCATGGTGGTGAACACAGGGAATCTAACATACAGGAGGCTGCAGGTACATGCATACCAGCTGAGGGACATTATGAAAATGATAAATAAGATTTTTTATATCCTGGACAAAGACATCATTTTGTTTATTAATCACTGTTTGTGTATGGAGTTAACCCATAAAGACCCAGTGCTACTTTTGTGGTAGTTCCCAAATGATTTATTTTTAAATCTATACCTATTTAACATTTCTTAAGTGATTTGTCACCATTTATTATGAAATATTCCTCTGTATTTTGCATTTTTTCAGTCGAAATCAGGTATTTTCCTACGGTAATTCACTGATCATATAGATGTTCATAAAAGCTCAGATTAAACTTGAGGGTTATTATGCCAAAAAATGGAAAAATTGGAAAAAAAAGTGACTTTTTCAGTAAAACATATCATTAACTGAACATAAAACAAGTGTCTACCGCTGTCATTGATCCAACTCCGTGGGTTTTACTGGTGAATCAATGTTGTAGAAGATGTGTTTCCACATTCACTATGGAGCCTCTGAACGTCCAAATGCTTCATATCTGAGGACCATGAAAAAATTAAAAACTGTATTTTACGCTGATTATTTACATGTATTGATAGGATTAGTGGATCAACAGGTATTATACATTTTAGATCAGTACATGGTTTTGGTTACTAGTGGATGTGTTGGTCTTTATGAGTTAAGAATCTCTATTTGTCAGTATATATTGGAAATGCACACATGCAACACACACCAAAACTGACCCTCTGCTTTGAACCCATGACTAGTTGAACATGCAGCAAAACACCATATACTGCAGACTAGGAGCAGCGGGCTGCCAGGTCAGATGCCCAGGAACTAAATGGGGGGTTGAATGCCTTGCTCAAGGACTCAATTGGGATCCAACAATTTCAAACCGTTACAATTCGCTTCTCCAATCCTCTACATATGAGAGCATAAGGAAAAAGCAAAGTATAACTAGCAAGTTATAGCTTTTGAAATAATTATCAAACCCCTGTGACAAAGCACTGAAAAGTCAACATTCGTCATAAATGTGACTTGTAACGCCAATAGCATCTTCCTGCGTGCAAATATGAGGCAAACATCTGGCAAAAGAAATTCAATAAGAACATAAATAGTATTTAAATTAATGACAACAAAAACACAATATTTATCAACAAGAGAGATATAGAGGAAAGAGGAAAGTATAAATGAGGAACATCTGATGTAGAGAAACAATCTAGAACAATTAATATTCAAAGAACAGACCATGAAAAGGTCATGTTGTTGTAAGTGGTGTTTCATTGAATTGACAGAGAAAATCACCGGCAGTCGAATAATTATCTCCAAGGCTGGAAAAAGCACATATTATTTACATTGTTTAAACGTGAAGATCATTGAGATTTGACCACCGTTTACAGTCAAGTGACAGTGATGTAAAGCACTAGGAAAAATATACTTAACATTCAAGTAAAAACATGATATAAAACAGAGTTAATAGGAGAAAAAAGAGTAAGTTAATGCACCATTTAGCGGCAGCATAAAAACTAAAAGCAGCTTCCAAGTTACATACGGTATTAATAATAATAGCGGCAATAATATAAATGAACACCAAAATTTTAATAAGATGCATTTAATTTCAGAAAAAATGTACATTGTATAAAACTCCTGTGCCCACAACATGGATACTTTTTGTTATAAATAACACACAAGTTCATTTTTAGGACAAAGTTATAAAAAGGTTGAAGTCAGATTTTGAAATCACATGGTAAAACATAATATAGAGCAGTGTAGAGTTTAACCAAAAAAAAAAAAACACAAAAAAATGAAATTCACTGAAGCGTTCTGACACATGCATAGTCAAACCGACATCTGCAAACAGATACAGAATAATTCCATCGTACACTGCAGAGGATGAGTGTAAGGTTATTTTACACTTGGTGTTTTTCCACAGTCGGGGTGCTGAAACGGAATAGGACTCTCTAAGGATCATTTCTATCACAGTTGGAGTGTTAGAAAGAAGGGAAGGCTACATTATCTTTATCTGACAAACAGACAGGAGGGGAGGCGGGCAGGAAAAGAGGGATGTTCTAATCATTTTGTCATAAGCCTGCAGCATCTTATCTGTCATGCAAATGGCATTATTGCCAGTTTGGATAAATGAGCGTTGTTTTTTAAAATGAGGCTAATTTAAAGGCTAATTATCTGTGTCATAACTCGCCTGTGTGCAATACTGAAACAATTATTATGTAAACGATATTGCAACCTCCCCGTATGTTCCTTCCCACTCGCTCACATTTTTAATCGCTGCTACTTTGCTGTGTCTCCTCCTTCCATTTCCCTGTCTCTCCTCAGAGTACAATATTTCAGCCGCAGCCATTGCCATCTTCAGTTTGTTCTTCATGATCCTGGGCACCCTCTGCGTCATCTTCTCTTTCGGAAAGGGACGGGACTACCTGCTCCGGCCTGCTGGGATGTTCTTTGCCTTTGCAGGTCAGACAATCAGAATCACAGTTTAGTTTTACATCGTTACAGTTCAACTTTTATCAAGTGTGTCAGCATCATCATTCTACACAACCCTGTCTTATGGGGACGAGTATTGCCTGTGCAGTTAATTTAACAGAGTTGACAACCTTGATTTTTCATTCGCAATTTGGAGGCGGCAAGTGCTGATAGAGTTGATTTGAAACTATCTAAAAGTGTTAAATTGACTGTGATGAGCGTGACCTCTTATCTAGAATAGCATTTACTGTTGGAGAATCGAACTTAACCCATAAAGACCCGGTGCTACTTTTGTGGCAGTTCCCAAATAATTTTCTCTCTCTATTTAACCTTTCTAAAGTGATTTATCACCATTTATTGTAATATTATCTACTTTATTTTGCGTTTTTTCAGTGAAAATTAGGTATTTTCCTGTATTTAAAATACTGATCATGTAGATGTTCATAAAAGCTCAGATTAAAGTGGAGGGTTATTATATCAGAAACAAAGAAAACTGACAAAAATGTAACTTTTTCAGCAAAGATATCTTTAACTGAACATAAAAACAAGTGTGTCCATCCACTGTTATTTATCCAACTCCATGGGTTTTACTGGTGAATCAATGTTGTAGAAGATGACAGTGTTTCCATGTTCACTACAGAGCCTGTGAACATCCAAATAGGTCATATCTGATGACCATGAAAAGATGAATAACTGTATTTTACACCAATTATTTACATTTATTGATAGGATTAGTGGTTCAGAAGTTATTGAACGGTAGATGGTTTAGGTTGACAGTGGATGTTTGGGTCTTTATGGGTTAAAATAAACCTGACAGTCTCGCCATGTAAATGTGGAACTGCATCCACGTCCGATTAAACAGCTATGATCATCCAATCGCTGTGATTCGCAGGTGAAACATTTGCTTTTTCCAGTCCATTACAACCCTTCTCTTTTTGTCACACAGGCCTTTGCATCATCATTTCTGTTGAGGTGATGCGGCAGTCTGTCAAGCGTATGATTGACAGTGATGAGACCATCTGGATTGAATACTACTACTCCTGGTCCTTCACCTGTGCCTGTGCCTCCTTCACCCTCCTCATCCTCAGTGGAGTCGCTCTGCTCCTCATCTCCATGCCCCACATGCCACGTAACCCCTGGGAGACCTGCATGGACGCTGAGCCCGACACCTTAGATTAACTACAGTTGACACTAAACTTGCACATCTGAGGATCGGATTAATTAAAATATACAATTGGTTTGCATATTTTAGCGCTTTACCAGTCCAATATTTGTAAGCCGGTGAGTATGCAGGTTTTGAGTTCTGATCCAATATTAATCTGACAAATATTAGTTTCAGTTTATGTTTGTACAATAATCAACACCTCACGAGAACTGTTTTGGAAACGATTCCTTGATGGTATGTTTAAAGCTGCCAAATCGTCAGACTGAGACTTAAAGGAGTTATTTGTAATTTCGAGGAAACAAAAATTAACTCAGCTGTCAAGTGCACGAGGCAGTAGAAAACCAGAACGCTCCAAGTGCTACGACAGAATTAACACTAAACCTCTCATCTGCTGATAAACGTGTGAAACTTATTGTTTACAGTGCACTCCGACAGCTGGTCCAAATAACACTCTTTATATGTGGAATCTGCATCAGTAGTTTATATTAAAGCTCAGCTCAGTTCACTTCCACCTCAGATGTTTTTCCTTATGGTTTTTCGTTTTTAATACTTAAACTTCAGATTTTGTTCTGTACCACGTACCAACACATAGCAAACAAACATAATAACACTTTCAGAGATTTTACACCTTTATAAGCTATCACCACATCACCTTACTTACTTCACATCTTGTCTCCAGCAGGAGAAAGCAACATCAAAACCACATTTCGCTTCTATTTTTATCAATTCTTTTCTATGAGATCATGTCTTACCATGGAGTGGGTGGGGCTCACTTCGTTACAGATTAACCCATAAAGACCCAAACATCCACTGGTAAGCAAAAGCATCTACTGATAAAAACTGTTTAATACCTGTTGATCCACTAATCTAATCAATACATGTAAATAATTGGTGTAAAATGCAGTTTATCATCTCTTCATGGTCATCAGATATGACCCATTTGGACTTTCACAGGCTATGTAGTTACCATGGAAACACTATTATCTTCTACAACATTGATTCACCAGTCAAACCCATGGAGTTTGACAAATGACAGTGGATGGAAACACTTATTTTATGTTCAGTTAATGATATATTTTACTGAAAAGGCCACTTTTTCTTCAGTTTTTTTCTATTTTTGATATAATAACCTTCAACTTTAATCTGAGCTTTAATGAACATCTACATGATTAATACATTCAATATAGGAAAACACCTGGTTTCCACTTAAAACACTAAATACAGAGGATGATATTATAATAAATGGTGATAAATCAATTAAGAAGGGTTAAATAGAGAGAGAATTTTATTTGGGAACTGATACAAAAATAGCACTGGGCCTTTATGGGTTAATAAGCCAACCTTGTGTTTATGTTTACTGTTGTTTATACACTTCATTATCTCTACATACAAATAAACAGACCATATTAACACGGTGGCTATTTTCCCTCTGGTTCAGGGGTAACTCAAACGCTGTTATTTAAGGATTAATGTAATACTGCTGTGCTTAAGAAATCCCCATCACTTCACTGGATAATGGAAGTCTGGGGATATTGCACTGTGTTTCAAATTAAACCAGCTTCAGACAACAAAAGTATTTGGCCAGTATTTGTCTAACATGACAATCTTTCCTAAGTAATTACCCTGTGTGTCCCAGTGAATCAGGTGTTTGGATGTAACCTGACCACAGAAACATGTATAATGTCACATAACATTCCAAAGAACATTTTTAATTAGTGAAAGGATGATGTTTATATACATTTCCTACCAGATCACATCAACTATCAGACAGTAATGATATCTAGGAAGTGTTTTATTCCTTGAAATGTGCTCTACCATCCCTCAGGATTTTCACTATCCATTGTTTTTTCAGTTGCTGATCAATAAGGAAGAAGCAAAATGATAATTGTCAGTTCACTATATTTTTTCAACTTAAACACAGCAGTAAAAAAAACATATTGCTGTAGTAATATTTGAGCTTCACACTCCGAGCAGAATGGAGGAAAGTAGAGACGTAGCTCTGCTGATACACACTATTGTATGTATAACACAAAAAAAGAGAGTGTCAACATAGAAGTTAGAGGAAGAACAAAACCTCTTTTAGTCCATCATGGTAAAAAAAAAAAAAAAAAAAACTCTGTTGCAATGGCGTGTTATATTTAAATTATTTGCCCTGAATGTGACGTCAAGAAAAATGGCTGCCCTGTGAATATGGTCTGTGAGGACAGGTTACAACTAGTCCTGAAACCATCAAATCTGCACCAGAAACCTGATCTGTTCTATGTACAGTATGTGCAAGAAAATACTACTTCCTGTTACACGCTGCATAGAGCGTGGACATGAAAAGCATGGAAAGTCAGTTTTCTGCTTCCCCTTTAACTAGTGCAGAAATAAAACCTAAAATATTCTAATAATAATAGAAACAGAGATAGTGCCTATATAAAAGTGATATATACAAGTAATGATTAAACAATACAATGCACTGAAGCCATGAGTAATTTCTCAAATGATCCAAACATTTTAACTTATTTAACTGTTGAACTGCCTCTGTTGTTGGCTAATGATAGGTGAATTGCTGTTTGCATTTGTTTGCATTTAATTTTAAAAAAAATTGCAGATCATAATTATTGATTTTATTTTTATTTTATTCATTATTATTCATTATTGTCTTTAAACACCAGAAATTGCCATTTATTAATCAATCCTCTGTTAATGATTGAGTATCATGGAGAATGCAGTGAAGGGAGGAATGTCCCTGTTTATCTTGAGAGGCCACTATGGTTGAATAATTGTTATTCTGTTTTATTGTTCATCGTGTATCTTGTATGTGTTTTATATAGTTTTGACTTTCTATGGCTGCTGCCTTGGCCAGGTCTCTGTTGCAAAAGAAATGTCTAATCTCAATGGGACTTCCTGGTTAAATAAAGGAAAATAAATAAATAAGTGACAAGAAATAGTATCCCTACATATGCATAGAACAAACTGGTTTTCTGGTTCAGATACAGAATACAGATACAGAAAACAGTGCACTGATATCATTGGCATAACATCAAAACTCTTCTAACAATAATATACAAATAAATAGAAATATCACAAATAGCTCCTTTAAGTTTCATTTGTCAAACAGAATCCTTTTAAGATTAAGGTTAAGGTTACTTCAATACCTCACATGAAGCTTCCCAATTTTTTTTTTTACATAAAGGGATCTAAAGGGAGCCAATACAAGACATTCCAATAAAAACACAATAAATGCACATTTAATAAGCACACATTTGCAAACATTAGCCTGACATAAATAAGCAAGCAAGATACAAACTTAACAAGAATAAACTAACATTAACTACTGCTGTAAGGCTCACATATGCTTATAGTTTGTGATGAATCTTTGATTGTCATATAGGCCATAAATGCTTTTTAGCAGTGATGTCTAAAATCTAGGATGATAAAGCTTTGTACCAGCACCTGAATATATCATCAAGGAAGTGGCGGAATCACCATGTGACAATGGGGTGTCATTTTTCTGAAAAAAACATCAAACAAAATCCACTTACAATTCACAAAGCCCAGTATTTTTGATCATTTTGTAGTGTGGTAAATGTCCACCGGTGGACACCAGGATGCTGTATGATAAACTCCATGCAATAGCATTGTAGTTGATGTTTATAGTGTTCGCTACACCCGAATGTGTACCTGACACTGAACATACTTTTCTAGATATGGTTTAACACTGTATTAGACGTGAAAAACTACAGCTTGCACATTAATACTGGAAAAGCAAACTGTCACATAAGAATCAACACTGGACCATCAAACCAGATAGAAGCAGTGATCCATCGCACTGTAACGCTGTCTTTAAAGTGAAGTACTGAATCATTGTAAAGTCACTGTCTCTTCTTTTCTCCAAGGACTTCCTTCAATCAATCCTTTTCATTGATTTTCTAGAGAGAGGCAACTTGTCTGATACCCCTTGGTTGGAATCAGTCATTGATTTTAGGTCGGCGTTCAAGAAGACCACCGCTGAGGGTTGGTCCTTTAATATTGTCCATAATATCTGCTGGACCCGTCGGGTTACGCTTTACATGTTGGCAAATGTACTCTGCTTTTAGCGGGCATTTTTAAAATGATTAGAATATTAGAATTACATGAATAAAGTTTGCTACATAGCTGTGGGTTATGAAGCATCCTTTTTAACCCATAGAGACCCAAACAGCCACCGGTGACACAAACCATCTACAGATATAAACTGTTTAACACCTGTTGATCCACTAATCCCATCAATACATGTAAATAATCCATGTAAAATGCAGTTTGTCATCTTTTCATGGTCATCAGATGTTCAGAGGCTCTGTAGTTACCATGGAAACACCGTCATCTTCTACAACATTGATTCACCAGTAAAACCCATGG
>JAPQRQ010000027.1:13186193-13199468 GCA_037367365.1 Apogon talboti | reverse complement strand
TATATATGGGGTGATAAATCAGTTAAGAAAGGTAGAAATAGAGAAAAATTCATTTGGGAACTGCCACAAAAATAGCACTGGGTCTTTATGGGTTAAAAATAAAAATTTCCCATAAATATTCATAGACAGTTTTATGCAAATTTTAAAAATTAGTGGCATCATTTTTATTTACAATGCTATTTATTTACAAGGCCATATGTGCCAAAGTTATAATATTTAGGATAAGTATGGCACAGATTTTCTTATACATATTCCCTTTATTTGTAAAATGGTACCTTGAATACTGAAGATTTTTCTGCAAAACAACTATATTGCTGCTGTCAGATTAAAACCTCACTCGGACAGACTTTCTTATAAATGTCTTTTTAATTATTTTCATGTTCAAATCATATATGACCTTTTCAGTCCTAATACAATCTAGTACAATACACATAAATCAGATTTCACCTGACAGCAGTCACTTTTATTTGTAGATTTTATACGAGGGGCGTGTATTGTTAGCAAATTATTCATCTATGTACATCATGTTATTTTTAAGTGAATCACTCTGGCCTGAAGTGCTTTAGCTCGTGCAGTGAAATCGAAGTTTCTGAAAAAACTGATTCACTGAAGGAAGAAATAATTACATGTAGGTCTAGGTCTTTCTGAGAGGACTATTTCCACTTTTCTTAGCATAACCTCAAAAGTATCTTGGTAATTTTATCACCTATATGTTTTTTTATATTTTAGTTTTATTTTGTTTTATAGTAAAAAAAAAAACAACACAGTGGTCCTATGAATTCTATCATTATATACAGCGGATGGACAACTGGTTAAAGTAAGTGGTTAAAAAATAAGTTTAATACAGCCATGGTTTATTGTAAATGTTTCATATTCAAAAGAAGCATTTTCGAGGAAAAAAATAACTTACAAGGAATTACGCATTTCTTGTTAACAGTACAAATGATTTGTATATTTCTGTCTTATCTATAAATGCTGTTATTAAGCGTATGTCTATTTCTGTCTTTTTCCCAAAACAAAACTAAATAAAGACCGTCGAAAAACTCAGTAACATTGTCCGACAGTATGACTTTGCATAGGCCGGATTACACACTTTACTCCACAGAGGCAAATCCAGTGAATGCACATTCATTCAGAGAATAAAAATAGAAATGCATCTCCTCGTCTTCCACTCCCCTCTTGTCATTGTTCACACAAACACAAAGTCACCTCAGTCCAGGATCCCCTCAACCAGAAAATGTGGTTCAATTGAGAGACAAACCCATTGGAAATGCTCCAGAGACCTTACACACTGCAGCTCAGGGCTTTTCAGGAGTGGATGTAATAGATGCATGACGCTCCCTTAAATCATTCATGACACAACCAGACATCAATCTACTCACTGCATCCTGCATTAGGTTTCTATCCCTGGAATACTCCTGATTTATTGTAAGTATTTCCCCCTTGTTTTCATGTTATTGCTTCAATTAACATCCAGTCTGATGACTCACATTTAGGCAGGTTTGGTTCCGGTCTGAAACATTTATTGGAAACAAAGAAAAGTTTAAGTTGAGACAAATACTGTATCCAGAGAAAATAATCCATTAATGATAACTTTCAATGCATAATTTAATCTGACTGAAGAATTGTTATTGTTTTGCTTGAGGAAAAGGTCACGGACATGCGGGCGGTGCTGCTTTAGCATTTGTAATTGTGTTGTGATGCAGCGTACATGTACTCACATACATTATCGGTTATTTGCGGAGGCTTAGAGTAAACACTGACAGTTTATGAAATTTTACAGTCTAATTAACCGATGGGTTTGTAAACCTTATACTGCATCTTGGTGAATTAATTGGAATGTAGCATAGATACGGTATATGCTTCCTCCTCTGCTTTTTTACCCCAATATACAACTCAAAGCTGTAGGAGATTAAGTCATCACTTCTTGTTGCTTCTTATTTATCTATATAGAGGACTTTTACATATCAGATATACACCTGGGAAAGAAACATAACCATTTCACTTACTGGAGCCAAAGATACATATTGTAGAGGAAAATTATGATGCTTTCATTTTCTTCTTTTAATAAGTTGTCTTACACTTATAAAACACCTGTTGCTGAGCCAATCAGGTGTAATTTAATTATTTTCCTATTGTCGTTCATTCACTCATGATAATTGCTATTAATTCACATACAGGATGACCTATGTTGGTAATCTACTCTTGTTTTTTTAGAATATAGTTTCTGTTGTCTTTTGTTGTTGTTTTTAACCATTTGTATTTCATTTTTACTCTTATAACTATTTCTTGCAAGCTGTTTTTTAAAAAAAAAATTTATTTTAGCATTGCATAACTGTGCACCGTGCACCTTTAACTGCCATGTCTTGGTTGATGTTATAAGTTTCCCTCAATGTGTTTAATGGATGAACTAATGAATCTGAGCACAGCAAGTAGTTAATATAAAGACGACCTGGTGTTGTTTTAAGCTGCAAACGAAAACTGAATCCACTTTTCTGAGCTTCTACATTAAGACATAGAGCAGATCAGTAGAATCTGACTGAGTCTGATTGTCTGATCAGTAATTACAGCTGTACACAGATATAATTCCCATACGTGTACACAAATGCAAAGGGGTCAGAACGTCCCATGGTGGGGGTATATTTTTACACAGCCCAAAAACAGTCCATAGAAGAGAGAGAAGTCTTGTTGCCTCTCTGACTATTTCAGTTACAATGTTCAATCATTCATTCTTTCTGTCACTGGGTTGGATAATGGAGGCAGTGAGTGGACATTTAGTCCTTGAAGCTGATGTGCTGGAAGAAGTAAAATGATTAACATTAGGAACTGCGTGACTTTGACCAGGTCCATATTGTAACGGTGATGACCGGGTCAGAGCATCTCCACATCTGCCGGTCTTATTGTTTGTTCCTGGTCTGCAGTGATTAAAAATTTACCAAAAATGGACTAAGGAAGGACATGCCAATCTCAGAGCCGGTGATCATCTGTGGGAGGTGTTGGACAAAAAATAATAAATGCAATCCATAGTCCAATTTATAGTATTTACTCTATGTATCTATAGTATAATAGAAAATACCTTGAATATTACTGATAAAAGAAGTTTTAGTCTGAGTGAAACTCTTCTGTGTGACTAGTTAGATAATGTCTGAGGAAAACAAAGGCTGGTCTCACCTGTGCATCACTTTGCTGATGAGGAAAGCTGACATCTGAAGCAGTCATCAGGTCCTTTGAGTCACTGCTCCGAATGTAAAGCTGTCAGTCCCAGTCTTGACCTCTGACTGAGTGCTGTCACAGCCGTTACTATTCTCTACACACAGCAGTACAGTACAAGCATTTTGCATTCAGTGGCGTCCCACAGAGAGTGCCTGAGCTGGCAAAAAGGTTTAAAATCACAGGCTTAGATTTGTTATAAGTCCAGCAGACAGGGTACATAAAATGAAATTGAAATTATGGACATGGTGTGGCACAGGAGAGAGGACACATAGAGCTCCAAACAAAAAAAAAAAAATCTAAAAGGTCACAGACATCAGAAGAAAACATGACCCTCCAAAGACCTGCAAAGGTCTGGCAGGAGTTTAAATAAAAGAGAAGTTTTCACTGAGGCCAAACTGAGACTTTATTCACTGTTCGGCAATCCAAAAATCTAAGGCATAAATGCATTTCATTTGGGTTTTACAAGTAAAATATTATACTTTTAATAATCGAAATTACTTATAAAAAGAGGGAAATTAGACTTTTTTCCCCTCTAAAAATTAAAATGTGTTCAACTATGTTTTTAATAAAAAATTAACCTAATTTTAACACAATATATGTAACATTGAACAACCTATTATAGTAAATACTCACCAACATGTAAAAGCACTATATATAATATTGATATTGCAAACCCTCAACCGCAGGCAGAAGTCGTGTACCACAACACACTTAGGACAAAAACACCAATGAATTAACCTTATGTATCCACAGACTGTATCACTGACTGAATAAAGTATAAACCCCATTGTTTACACACACCTGTATATATGGTATCATCAAGTTTTCTCCTTCAGAAAAAAAAAGTCATAGCTGGTTAACTTCACAGTTGGTCAAAATAACAGAGTCCTATGATCAGTCAGCTGATAGTTTACATCATAGCTTTGTTAGCTTAGCTCTGTTTTCAACCACAGTAAAACCACAAATCACTGCCATTTCTGCATGGTTTGTGCTGTTTGGAATCGTCCAACCAAGGTCAGAACTGTCACTGTTTAGTCTCAACTGTGGATCCACAAACGGCAATTTAGCAAAGATAAAAACATCCCATAATAACTTTAAACCTCCATAAGCCTCAGAATTAAGCTCACTCATCAAACTCTATTCTTTCCATTTATATCTGTGTCCGATTGTGAAAGCAACGGCTTCTATTTTTTATCATTTCTTTTCATTGACTCTGAAACCTATGTTTTTAGTGGTTCTCATCCCATCTGCTTACTTTCTGATATTTTGGTCAAAAGCCCCATGGTGAAAACCAGCAGAGTGACTCACTACTCCCTCTAGTGGTCACATAAATTTGTCAGACCATTAGTGTAAATAAAATCAGTCCATTTCTCTGCAATCCAATATTTTGTCTTCCTCTGCATAAATTCATAGCGCTTTATTCTCAACACTCTAATAATAAATTTCTATCTTTCAATATTAGAAAGCAGAAAAAACTGCATGTAGCCCCTGTATCCGGTAGGAGATTGCTTAATATCAGAGCATTTTTAAACTAAATCTCACAACGTTGTTTACATTTTTGGCTGCTGCGTGGGAGGCTCATGTAGCTCCTTGTGTATGCTTCTTCATCCTTTGTCCTTTTCTTGCTTCTTTGGTCAAAAATGTTCCACTTTGCACAATAAATAAGAGAGCGAGCAGGGTTTGCTAAGATAGCTGATCTGCTCTGCTGAACTAAGCTCTACACCTTAGGGAGACAGTGACACCCCGGCCCTTCTCGTCTCTCTCAGTCTCAGTCTCTGAGCCACTTTGCTTATGTATGACTGTATTCGTCTTTCCTTTAGTCATACATATCTTTCTCTCTGTCGCTCTGCCAGTCTCTATCACCATGTCCCTCCATACGTGACTCTGCTGCCCACACTTCACTGGTCTACTTCATAACCCCACTTGGCCTTTCCGTCTGTCTCCCACGTGTTTTGATCATCCTTTTTTTTTTCCCTCTTTATCTTCCGTCTCCTATATCTTTGTTTTCTGTCTCCCCCACCTCTTTCTCAGTTTCCCCTACCTTTCCAATGCAGACAGTGACAGGGAGCCCTTGGATGGTCTCCACCTTCTTTTTATCTGCTTTTTCGTGACTTCTCCCCCCTCTGCCTCCCTCCTGCTCTCTATCTTTCTGCTCCAGTGCTCTCTCAAGCAGGCACTCCGCTGTCTAATGACTTGGATCGGTAGTGACTGTTGAGAGGAGATAGACCTGTAATAAGGCAATCCAACCCAGTGCAAGAGTGCAACTGGCTACAAGTGCTTCATTTCTACATAGTATATGCTGCCGGCTGCTCTGTGGCCCGGAGGCAGGGTGGAAGAGCTGACGGAGCATGAATGTGGAGATGAAATGTCCTGTGTGTTGAGCGGGCTTGACTAAATCGCATATGTTTGATGCTTGGATACAAGACAGAAAAAAAAAGGATAAGTGGTGAGAATTTGTTAAGAAAAGGAGTTTTGCATCGTGATCATCAATGAATGGACCGAATGTGTTAATTTTGGGTTCATAATTTTGTTTCTTATGGATAGATTTACAAGTACTTTACTGTCAAGATGTTTCACAATGGTAAGTTGTTACTTTTGTCAGTCTTATATAACATGGTAAATGGATTGCACTTATATAGCACTTTTCACTGTAATGGTGGCCAAAGCGCTTTACATTCACACACCAGTGGGCGGCTGCTGCCATGCAAGGCGCTGCCAGGCTCCACTGGGAGCAATTCAGTGTCTTGCCCAAGGACACTTTGACATGTGGACAGTCGGAGCCAGGATTTGAACCGCCGACCCTTCGGTCATCCGGACGACCCGCTCTACCAACTGAGCCACAGCCGCCCCATTTGTAATTCCTCTACATCAATACAACTATAGTTTATGTACAGTGTGTTGATTTCCTGACGTGTAGACTTTTTAATTTCTCATTTCTTTTGAGATGAAACTGCGTCAAAATACCAACGGAAAATGGAATATGTTGCAAAGAGACGAGAAGTGTAGACAAAAGTTAGTTCTAGGAAGTATAAGTTCATTATGTGGCTGTTTTTGAACATACCTAGTACTGAATAGCCAGACCCAGATCCACATGCTGGTAAAACTAAACCCTTAATATTAATACTCAAGGCAGTCCTGGTGGATGTTAAGAAGTAAAAAAAATAATGTAAACATTTAGCGATTGTACATTGAGATATGCACAAAAATCCAAACAGGATAAATGTTTTGATATCCACATCTGGTCCTCTCTTGCCCATCTAAGCTTTATTTCTGCTTTTTATGGCAGTTTGTTCGGGTGGTCATCCATACCAGATCCACCTGGAGAACTCCAGATCCTGCTGGTCAGTATGACGCCGTCCATCCACCCTTTGACTGAAGACTAACACATGATGGGTCACCTTTGACCTGATGGTTTTTTGGGATGTGGATTTACTTCATCTCCTCCACAAAAGCCGTCACCAGCCTCTGCAGGTCATCCACAAAAACTGGGAGAATATGTATACTCTATATTTTAAAGGTAATTTTCGATGTGCACCTTTCTTGAACACACAAAAAGTATGAAAATCATTATTCAGTTCAATCAAATCTGTGTTTATAATAAAAACCATTACTTACTATAAAATAGGTCTGTTTTTGCTGGCTTTGCTACACATTTCTACTTTTTGCATATCAGGAAGACAATCTTATACAAAGCTTGTCAATGTAGAACCCTCAAAAGGGATTCTTCTCAGAATCCTGTTTCACCCATACTGTTCCAAGGAGAAGGTTTGACCCAGAAAATTTCCCAACCATGTAAGGGCAAGAATATAAAAACTAATCCGAGTAGAAAAAACTGTAGAAAATCTAACCCTTGACAGATAGTTTTGGCCACTGTGTTTTCATACATGTATGGGAATCAAATGTGTTTTCACACCTGTGATAACAATCACTGATCACCTAGAACCCTTTAGGTGCAAAAGGGCTCTAAGTGGACTACAGTACAACCCCACTGGTTAAACGAGCTTCATAAGTACAAGTTTGTGTATCCATATCTTTAAGCAGTACATTTTATTGAATTAATGCTTAAGATGGATTAAAATGTTAAATGAAGAGATTTAATTAACACAAACACTCATGTCTAGCTAATAAGCCGCAAAACACAGGTATCTTAAGTATTTCCTTGACCTAATTTAGTCAGATTATTACAGTTTTATAGGTCACATTGAGAGGTGGCAAAGTACACACATTCCTCACTCAAGTAGAGGTGCAGGTATGTGTGTAGAAAAAGACTCTGGTAGAAGTGAAAGTTGTGACTGAACTTCAAGTGGAAAAGTTCAAGATCAGAAATGTATGTATGAAAAACATGACAGTAAAAACAATGTGCTGTTTCTGTGCAAAGTTAACTGAAGCTCAGTATTAATATTATGCTAGGTTTACTAAAGCATTAGCATATTAAATCACATATGTTAATGTCAAAATGGAATTAAATATGAAATATTCAAATAAATTAAATAATGACAGTTTTCAGTGTCCAAACTCAAAATATTATACCACCACCAGTCCAGTCTTTTTGTTGCCTGTTTCATTTTGTCTTTTATGTTATTTCTGTTTTGTCATTTGTTGTGTATGATATTCACCAACAGAAACAGGATGAGATCCTCTTGTCTGTGTTATCATGCTGTCCGTTGGATATGAAACTGATCTTGATGTAGAGAAAAGTCATTATGATGCATAATAAAAACATGCCAAATTCCCCTCAAATGTAAAATAACACGCCTGTTTTGAAAATGTAAAAAGAAAGCACAGATATCTGTGTTGAAATGTCGAGAGCAAAAGTAAAACGACAGGAAAAAAAAAAAGAAACATTTCAAGTGAATGTACAGACACTGTAGAGGAAATATAGTGGCATCGGTTTCTTTCAGGAACACTCCCACACACTCGGAACTGAGTGAAAAAACACACTACAACACTATTACATTTAGAACAGAAAACTCATGCTCAACATAAATTAAATTCACATCATACTTTTTCAACACATTAAACACACTTCTCACGTTAAACTTCTGAATACTACACAAAACACAACATGTAAGCTTCTACACTTCATGGTAAGTGCTGGAAAACAGTGACTGTGCTGACATTATATCAGTATCCTATCTCTACATTATTACATGTCATATCCCAAATTCAGCAACTAAGGGCCTATCCCATGTTTGAGAAACCTGGAGTACTCTGATAGTATTGGAGATCATGTATACACCGTAATCTGGTTTCTGACAGTGGCATAATAACAGAAATACAAGCATGGCAACTCACTTGTAGAAAGAATTTTTTTCTTTTATTAATAGAAAAATAAATATACTATATTTGGCAGATTCAATGGGCGAAAAACATGTTGATGTTGACATGTTTCAGTTTGAAGCAAAGCCAACCAGATGTTAGTTTAACAACACAATCAATGCAACAAGTCAGGTCAAACAATATAGAAACATTACAATGCGGATTAACATTGAAACCAGACACTGAGGTCCATTATGAAGTCTCTCCGTCATCAGTCTTGGCCGTAGATCTTCATCCTCCTCCTTGTCCTACATGGTGACAGTGACAGAATAAAATCTTTATATCTGCTTATTTCACCTGATTTAATCTAGTGGCAGTAGATGAACACCTTTAAGACAAGTCTACAACATGGTGTTGGTATTTAACAGTGCTAAATCTGCTATTAAGAAAAGGAGCCAAATTTTCTGCACCCACAATAAATATAAAGTAAGCAACAGCTATCAAAACATGACAATAAATGAACATGTTATGGTGTAAACAGAAGCAGTAACGCTGTAATAATGCCATTAGCTGTTGTTAATTTGTTAGACTGAGCAAAAAAAAAAAAGCTAAGTTTATTTGAAAATTCCAAACATGAAGGACTTTTGAGAAATCAGAGCTGCTGAAGCCCCAGTTTATTTAATTATTTTATCATTATTACTCTTTCATATTTATTTTATATTGGTAGTATATATTTTTGTATTATCTGTACATTAAATGAATGCCTAGCAGGGGATAAAGGTGATCTGTATCTGTATATTGTGCTTATCATTTTTGCATGACTTACAAGCTACATAACCCTGACATTTCTTTGTAAAGGCTCAATGCAAAAAAATTTAAAAAATAAATAAATAAATAAAGCTTTGACCCGAGGCCTAGACTCCACTAGACCAGGAAGTAGAGAGGTGGACCTACATGGATCAGATTTATTTGTCCAGAACCCCCCACAGATGATCAATTGTCCTGAGATTGAGATGTCCATATTTGGTCAGTACTAACCACTACAGACCAGGAAACACCTAACGAGACCTGCAGTTGTGGTGATGCTCTCACCCATTCATCACTGTTACACTACAGACCTGGTCAAATTCATTTTAGTTCCATATGTTGCTCAATCTGCTGCTTCCAACACATCAACTTCAAGAGCTAAATGTTCACTTGTTGCCTGATATATCCCACACAGTAAAAAGTAATGAAATAATGAATATTAACACGACTTTTCCTGTCAATGGTCATAATGTTATGGCTCATTGCTGTATATCAGACACTATTTCCAAAAAACTATAGACTCAATCAATCCAAAAGTCATTAAATACCTTTTATTTCACTACTAATATTATAAAAGATGTAGTAGTGATAAGACTTTTGTCTTACTATTAACCCTCTATAGGGCACTCATTGAAATACTGTGAAATTCAAAATGTCAACCTTGTAGGACATAACAAGACTATATTACTTTTGTGGAATTTTTCAAAATTTTAATATTGAAAATATTAAATGTAGAAAATAAAGGTCAGTGAAGTTACCATAAGTGGCAAATAAGTTACCACAAGTTACCATAAGTTCCTTGCCCATAAGTGGCAAAAAAAAGAAAAAAGAAACACCCAAGAAGTATATATTAAAATACAAGAAAAACACATGTAAGGTGAAAGGAACATGTATTTTAGAACATTAGACCAACATAAGTGCTGATCCATACACCTGTCAACATCCACATTAAGCTGAAAGAGCCATGTTTCTACATAATCATAAAACAGTCTTTTCCCCTTTTAGATGTTTTTGTGTTTTCGCTGCATTAAAGCAACAGTGAACAGTGACACTCATTATTTCCATCAGTCACTGACACTCATAGATGTAATATAACTAGTGGAAATGACGTTGTTTCTGAACGGCTGTGTACTGTATAAGCCAGTGGTAGACTCGCTCCTCTCCATGTTGCCTTTATTGGAGTTGGAAGTGACCATATTTGGGCAAAAGGGGCGGAGCTGCAGGTACACAACAACTACAGTAGAGCTGTGTGTCAGGAAAAGATGTGTTTTATTAAATAAACAGCAGCTAAGGAAGTCTGACTCAGCAGCGATGAGCTGTCACAGCGACCTGTCAATCACAGCCTGACACAGCACCTACAACCCTTTTCTATTTGATCTGTTAATCAACATGGGCCAACGGACCACCATGGAACATTTATCACAGGGTCCAAATAAAACAAGCAAGACCAGAATAACTCCTGGAAAAATGTAGTGACTTAGTATTTTAAGAGAGACACTCAGTATATACAGTATATAAATCTATGGGAATTAGCACCCAGAAGTCATCAGTGGTATTACATCTTTAACCCTTTATCGGGCAAGTGACTATTTTTGGTAATTTCCACATACAACAGTGACAGCAACAGTTGAACGGGGAGGACAGTGGACAGTGAGTCAACAATCTCAGGTCCAGTGTGGTCTACAGGGTCTGTAAGGTCCACCTCTGCATGAACAGTGACTGTACCTGCTTTGTTAGGTACCATGAAGTAATGGTACTAGTGTAAGAATGATGTTCAAAGGGATAATATGTATGTTGACAGGTGTCTGGATCAGCATGTATGTTGTTGTAATGTTGTAAAAGTGATGTTATTTTCACCTTACATGTGTGTTTCTTGTATTATTTATATATATTTCTTGGATTTTTTTTTTTTGCCACTAATGGGTAAGGAACCAAATATGATAACTTCACTGACCTTGATTTTCTACATAACAATAAAAAATTGAGAAGTTTCACAAAAGTAATAAAGTCTTGTTATGTCCTCCAATAATACACTAACATTGAAATTTGGAATTTCAGAGTATTTCTATGAGAGCCCTATAAAGGGTTAAGACACATCTGCATTAACTTTACCCTTTAATTTCAGAGACTGTTCATTATATCCCACCTTTGGTGATATTACCATTATATGCAATGACACCTGATTATAGGCAGTAAAGACAAAATGAGATTATATAGTGTGATTGTGTAAATGATTAAGCACATAAGGACCCATGTTGTACAATTCTTCTAACTCTATCAACAATGAAGACAGAGGATATATATTTAGTTTGTGTGAATATGCATTTTCCAAATACAACTCTGTCTGTAATTACACTCACGCTCAATGTGCACGACAAGAGTTTACAGGCAAGTAGACTCACACAAACACACACATGCAAACATGCTTTGGTCCTGCTGCCATGGGCAACAAGAGTAGTCAAAACTCCCACTGTTTTTGTGAATTATTAATCTTAGTCTGTTTTCACAATCAATAGGAAGGAGAGGTGGAAGAAAAGGTCAGGCAATAATTGCTGAAAACACACACACACACACACACACACACGCACGCACAGGAAACAATTGCTGAGAATGATGAGCATGGGGGTGTTATTCAGTCCGGCCCTCGTGGAAAAATAGATTTGAGGACCACCATTATGTTTTTTTTTTTTTTTTTTTAATCTTATGTAATGGAAGAGCAGAGACAGGAGAAGAAAAAAATGAATGGTCATCACACTGACAAAGTAATCATGGAGACAACGGTGTATTTTGGAGTGATGGCACAAGCTTTTGGCAGATGGTTATGAAATGACAGTGATTTCTTTTCTTTTACTCAGCTCTCTCTCTCTCTCTCTCTCTCTCTCTCTCTCACCTTGACTTCTCTGCTATTTTACTTTTGTTTCTCTTCCCCTTTTAAGTAAGACCCAATAAGATGTTAGAAAAGTGGAAAGACGCTTATAAAGTGATGCAAGCAGTGACAGCGGTAATAGGAGCTTGTTATTTTCTTTCTGACATGTTGTGTGAAACTAAACAATTAAAATGAATTTCATCATCTGAGAAAATACAAAACAGGCCAGTCCCGTTTTGGTTTTTGTTTTGTTTCATCCAGATATTCGACTTTTCCTCAGCGCAAGATGCTTGTACGAGAATTAATTTGAATTTACTACACATGAGAATAAAGAGTCGCTGAGCAAAAAAAAAAAAAAGAATCAAACAGCAAACATGGGAGGGGGGCTGCAGTTTGAGGACAGAAAAATGTACTAATGTGTGGGAGCAGAAAAAAAACAAAATAAATAAACCTGAATTTTCCTCAAAGCAGCAACAACTGTACTTAAGCTGTTATTTTAGCTTTCATGTAAACCTAAATTTTGTAGCAGAGGTAAAAAAAAAAGAAGCCACAAAATGAAAAGTCACAAGAGTTTTGTTTTTATTACTGTGTCTAAAAATATAACTAATATAAAAATAAAAAATAAATTAAAAAAAGTGCAGATCCACGCAGCTCATGGGCTAATTGTACCTTTCAATGACGCTGGCGGAATGACAGTTTTTTCCTCACTTGCTCGGTAAAAGCTCTCATCTCCATCATGCAGCCCGGTGACTCATGGGCGACGTGGGAGTAAAGCGCATAAGTACAGCCAAAGTTTTCTCAATCTTAATTTCAATTCTTTCTCATTATACAGTATATGCTTTCTATTTGGTAAGCGCTTCATAGTCTCCATGGCGACCGAGAGAGGAAGAATGGAGCAGAGGGAGTGACAGGAAGAGAAGAAGAGAGGGATGGAAGGGTGGAGGAAAAGGGCACAATAGTAACGGCTCTGCTCCCTGAAATAGAGTGGCTTAACTGTTGAAATCATTGTTTTTTATTTGTTCATGTTGTTTTTTTATGAGGAGAACACTTCCATCATTCATTTGCATGTGGATAAGCAAGAATAGACAACCCCCCTGCCCCTTCTCTCTCTCTCTCTCTCTCCCCCTCTC
>JAPQRQ010000027.1:13112837-13123018 GCA_037367365.1 Apogon talboti | reverse complement strand
TGGCCTTCACTCTGTGGTCCATCTATCTCATTTAAATGAGAAGGTGTGTCCAAACTTTTGGCCTGTACTGTATATTTACAGTATCGATCAGAATCAGGTGTTTGAACATCATCTCAGTGTCATCCAGATCATTTTGAGTCACAATTTTCACAAAAAAAAGATGAGAGATAAATTGTAATACTCTGACAAAATCCATGTTTTAGACTTCCACATAAATGACTGTCTGCTGTAATTTGCCAGTTTTCTAAAGCAAATTAAAGCAATTCATTGTCTCAAAGCAGAAAATTATGATGACTCAGTGGTGCACAACTGAGCCTCTGCATTTCAAGATTCTAGATTCCTTTTATTGTCATTGTATATACGGAGCATACGCAACTACATTCTGATGCACTTTGTAGAAATGGTACTTCTAGAGTAAAAAAAAAAGGAAATATACAATGCAAAATATTTAAATAGTATTAAATAGCAAAAAATACAGTAAAAACATAAAAAAACAGACACCCCCATACCCTTCTCCCATTGGGTCAAGTTACACATTCATACATTCATACCTAGTTAGGTGCAGAGGACAGTTCCAAATAAGAGCTATGACTATGACTTTACTTTGTTAAAGTATATGGGTGGATTAATGGTCCAGAAATTAATGAGCATTTTTGGAAAAATGGCTATTCAAGACATAGTTGATGGTCTTGGTCCTTAGATGGTTATAACTACTTTCATATCTGGGTTTGTACAAGATGCAGTTATATAGATGTAATTCCATAATTACCTACAATCATTTATGTTCACCCCAGGTTTAAGTATTCAGTTTCAGTGTACAATAGTAATCTTCTTTCTATCCCCACCTCTTTGATACAGCTTTCTTTTAGAAGAAGTCTTATGTATGTTTTTACAGAGATGTCAGTAAAATCAATGCAAAATCAAAGGCTCTATGTGTAGCAGGCAAAGCTAACACCTCTTTAATCTTGTCTCTTGGTAGCTTTACAGATTTCAAAGGAGACTGTTTTTATAGGCCAGTGTCAGGCACTAGACAGGTTCTTTCATGTGTCTCTGTTAAGAAAAAAAGTCTATTCATTGAGAAGTAACCATTATTTTCAGATAATTCAGTAGTCTTTTGCAGTCTTTCTGAAACTTATGGCCAGGACCTACAATGGGTTGTCAAGCTGTTTTTATTGATTCACCAATTCTCAGAGTAAAATACATAACAATATAGAAATGAAATGCAAATTCATTCTCCTAATTAAAGTGAAATAATTACAAAAGTTGACTTCACCAAAGCCATGTGAAATGCAGAGGTGTCAGGAGTGAAAAACATAACACGACAAAACAGTGTAAAAGACACAAAATCATGAAAATGATGCAAAAGATGTGAGAAGAAAATGAAGGGAAGGAGAGACTTGTATCAGTGTTTTGACACTGGAAAAGTCAGTAATGTGTTTGTTTCTGTTTCATTAGAAGTGATTGTTACCTTTCTTGTCAATTCATAACATAGTATTGTAAATTTGGGTCCTGAGGAGACATGGAAATAATATTTCAGTCATTCCAACATCATAGAGCATCATATGATAGTCTTTATAGAATATTTGATCCTGTTGTGTTGTGTGTGTGAATATTAATTTTAAATGCAAAATTACTGAATGGATTGATTGAGATGCAAAATCTCAGTTTCAAGGGGGTTTAAGAAACCAAGACAGAGAACACATAAAAACATACAAACAAAACAGCAGTAGATAACCAACACTACAACTATAAAAAAAGCTGAAAACCCTCCCACTCCCACCCACTACCCCAAACCCCAGCATTGAACCTGAAAAAACTGATAAAAGTTAAAACAAAAAGTACTTGTAAAAGACAAATAATGCATTAATTCAACAACACAAACTCAAATAGAAACCAACAGTTTGTAATTTTATTATTTGCAGCACAAATGTGAAATTTAAAGCAAACACAAAAAACACAAATTAAAAACCTAAGCAGGACACCTCACCAACGAGGATATAGTTTACTGTTATCTTCATGCTGCTGCTGCTACATGCACTACCACTTTAAATCATCACTGTGAAATTTTGTACATATTAAGAAGTTTTTTTTTTTTTTTTTTTTCTTTCGCATTTTATGGTACTTTTTATTCTATCCTATTTACCTTTTCTATATTTTAATTTAGATTTTATCCTTTTATCGTCTATGCTACAAACCAAGACCTAACTATATTTCATTCTATCATGTACTCTTGGTCGAATGGCAATAAAGTGATAATCAGAATTAGAACTAAATCTGTGGAATAACTGTCATAAAGACTTGGCTTGTTGAGATTCTGACATTGCATTAAGAGCTAGGATTGTCTTTTGTGTGGTTTATTCTTGCAAGAAGGTCTGCAGTATGAAGGGTGTGTGTCAAAGAGGTGAGAGTTTAAGGAGTTTTGGCAGAGAAACTATGGTTCAGTAAATGAAACAGTCAGTTAGGTGGAGATCTAGGACACAGATAGAGAAAAACTGTGTAAGAGATAAGATCATTCTGTGAGGAAAAGGAAACAGCTGAAACAGTTTTGTTGGTCATTTTCCGTTCCATTACTTTCAGTCTCACAGCCCAAACAGACTTGTCTTTGGATGTACTGTTTCCCTCATTATAGACATGACCATGGAGGAGGTCAGAGAATACGAACGAGCCACACAGGAAGCCACCAATCTGAAAATTGGCACCTTCCCCCCTGCCATCTCCATCACAGAGACCCCGCTGCCATCCATCAACCGCAGCGGGCCCAACAGCGCCCCCTCCACTCCCCTCTCCACCGAAGCCCCCGAGTTCCTGACCGTCCCCAAGGAGCGTCCCAGGAAGAAGTCGGCTCCGGAGACCTTGACTCTGCCGGATCCGGGCCGCAGGGATTCCATTTTCAAACTGCCCAGCTTCTTCTCCTGGAACTCCAGTCCACAGCCGGAATGAGATCGGGGGGGGGAGTGAGTGCAGAGGTGACGGTAAACGTCCTGTGGAGGATGCCTGCGTAGTAGCACATCCCACAATGCCCCTCAGCCAGCTGAAGTGAAGGAGACTTTTCACTGTCCTGGTGATCCCAGCCCCCTCAGCAGACCCGCCGGTGTTACAGCTCTCAGACTGCCTTCACAGACGCAGGGAAGCAGCCCGATCTCCACAATAAGTCCTGCAGGTGTCAACAGTGTAGTGTTTCCTACCGAGCCCGACGCTCCTCATCGTTCTCTCCTCCTCAGACAACTGACAGTAAAGCACCGGACGGCAAGAGTTTAATTAGTCAGACTGAGTGTAGCGTACATTCCGCCAAATGTTTAATCCACCATGCAAGCTCAGGGTGCGTTGACAAGATAATATTGAGATTCTATCGCCGCACATACAATTTACACGTTCCCAATTTGTTATTTTTGCTTTACATATGAGTCTGTCTGGCTTTGTTAACTGGAGCTTGTGGTTTTGACATTATCTATTCATGTGATTGGGACTTTTATCAGATTCTTGTTGGCCACTGTATCAGTTGAATATAACAGTTTTCATAGTCAGTGCATATTACTGTAAATACTGTATGAACGTTAAATAATCCGTAAATATTAGTGCTTTGATTGAGTATTCTATCCGGTGATGCTGCTGCTGCTATAACATTGCTATTGTGTATTTTAAAGGACGGGACTCTATCTTCAATAAGTGTCGGTTTATTACTGTGAGTTGAGTCTGCCATGTCTTTAAGACTACTTCTGTAACTGCATGACTTTGACTTCTGCTTTGTGTATTTAATGTTCTGTGTTTTCTTTGTTCTCTCATACTTGATATTGTGTTTTGACTTGACTGAGTTTTTACACATTGGCTTGTGCAGTTTCTATGTTTTGCTGCCTTATTCATTTCAACTTCATTTTCAGTCATGTTGTTGATGATGAATTTTGTATTTAGTAAACGCAAGGAAATAAATGCTGTGGTATCCAGGAGTCTATTTGTTAGTTTACTGATGTTTTCCTAATAAAATAAAAGTGTCCGACTGGCTCAGAGATGAGACCAGTTATTCTGCCTTGAACAACAAATGTCATGCTAATGTAAAATGTCAATAAAGATGACACAGGACATTAGAAAATGTGTTATGTCAAAACACTTCAACAAGCTTTAAAACAAAATACATAAATTCAATGCTTGATGCAGCTGTTTTCCTCAAGTTTATTTATCAAAAACTCAGATTTAATAAAAGTTCAACTTTTATTTGACAAATATTGACCTAAATATTACACTCTTGGACAGACACAGTGACAAGTGTACCCTGCAAATAAAATCCAATAAGCAGTGCATTTAGTATACACTAGACCTGGGCAATATATCGAATTAATTGTATTATTTGCTCTCGAAAAATGATGAAAAATGTTCACATCACTCTGAACACTTTTTTTTCTCACCAATATGCAATCTGTTTGTATGTTGTTATATATTTATTATAGCTAGAGTGCTTTACTTTTCTCAAATGAGACATTCGCATCCTCACAAGTGCTTTCTTCTATTACTGTTAATTGATATACTATAGTATCAGTAGAAAATTACAATTTCTGAATCATGTTTTGTCTTGAGTTCATGTAAATAGAAAAAAATAATTAAATCATCAATTGTCCATAACATGAAAAAAATTGGAGATTCTTCTTTTTTTTTTATGTTACCCAATATTCCCTGATATACACACCACGCAAAGAACATGGAAAATGGAAAACGGTAATGAAAAAGATACTCTATGACCCGTTTGGAGATTAAACATCAGACCTTATAAGGTGACCAATTGTGTTTAAATAACATTTTTTCTCTTTAAAAGCAAGTATGTATATGCCTTAAAACCAGGACTAGAATTTTAAATAAATGCAAGAAAAAATTAATGTAACATCAAAAAATAAATACTTATGGTTAAGGGTTTTTTTTGTTTGTTTTTTTTTATATGTAAACACTGTAGAAACCTCCACCAAACATTCACCCTGAAGATAAAATTTGTCCGAGTGCAAGCGAACAATGGGGCGTGAGCATATTCCCAATGTGCGTGATTCCGTCGTCTTTAGTCCTTTAATTTAATTATCTGTCTGGACCATTTCTCTGCCTCTCTTTGAGGTCATGTATGGCACCGAGGAAAAACTCATACCAAAAAAAGGTGAAGCCCGTTGACAGTGCAGCCTTCACAAGGCTGGGTGAGAGGCCTTTGAAGAAGCCTCGGACGCCCTCCTCTTTGGCTATCTGAACCATACAGTCCAACAGGCCTCTATAACTACGCACCTGTTCATGAGACACACAGAAACACAGCATACGTCACACATCAGCGTTACAATAAGTGCTCCGTCAGTGTGTAACCAGTTGACGAACGCTTACCTGTCCAAACCGAACCCGGGCCTCCTCGAAGCCGCCCACCTGCAATCGCTTCTTGAAGAGGTCAAAGGGGTACGTGATTGTTTTGCTAATCATTCCCGCTCCGCTGCCACACACCAGGCTTCTCAGGTTTCCTTGGAGTGGAAACATAAAAAGTCACAAGACTGCAGATTGTGAATACTGCTTATGTGTGCTAAGTAAATGTCATGTGGTGTAATAAATGCCGTGGCTGGAGGCCAAACTTTGATCTCCACTGACCTCCTGAGTTTTTATGTTTGGGAGGTGGCGCCAATAACTTTTTAAAGACGTTATAGAAAAAGAACTGCAGGCCAGCATAAGGAAACACTGCCATGAGTGTTGGAGAAAGGCCCCGATAAAACGTCAGCAACCCCTCTGATCTGCACATTGTGGACAGGGCATGTCGCAGGTTCCGGTAAACCTGAGAAGATGCAAGAAATCAGAAAACTGTGATGCAAATTAGCAAGAAAGTACACTCATGGCCAAAAGTTTTGGGAATGAGACAAATGGATTGTTTGCTTAAATGTAATTTATTTGTTACTAAATTTATCTGAAACCTATATAATGCTCCTTATTGTTCTTCAGTGTACCCCAGAAACATTTGGGGGGTGGGGGCAGCAACATTGGCAGAAGATTCTGCAAAAACAAAACTTGTGTCATTCCCAAAACTTTTGGCCATGAGTGTAAAGGATCTTTGTGACAGAGTGAACATTACAAATCACAGACTGATCTTTCCAGTCATGATTTGAATCATATCTATAGGTGATCCGACATTAGATACAAGTCTGAGATTATGCAATATGATCTCTACACAGTCAAATCAGTGTTCATGCATCTTTTAGACCAACATCAGTGTTTTGTAAAAACATACAAACAAAACAGTAATACATAACAATCACTACAATTATAAAAAATATTGAAAACTCTCCCACTCCCACCCACTACCCCAAACCTCAGCAATGAACCTGAAAAAACAGATAAAAGAACAAAAAAATAGTTGTAAAGGACAAATAATGCATCAATTCAACAACACAAACTCCAATAGACACCAACACAGTTTATAATTGTATTATTTGCAGCACAAATTAAAAACCTAAGCAGGACATGCCCGCAACACCTCAACAGCAAGGATATATATTACTATCGTCTTCATGTCTACTTAAGAATTTTTAATCATTCCTTTTTACATGTGGACACGCAACACATTGAAATTCACCCTCTGCATTTAACCCATCGCTAGCTGAAATATGCAGCAACACACCACACACTGATTAGCAGTAGTAGGCTGTCATGTCAGGCACCTGGGGAGCAAATGGAGGCTGAACTGCTTTGCTCAAGGGCAGTCGGTCAAATCAGTGTTCATGTATCTTTTAGACCACTTTTGATGTATGTTTCACCATAATCCCATGCTGGCATGGGTCAAGCTGTGAAAAAATGTGCCTTCTTTATTCTCATCTTCCCCCATGTTATTATTATTATTATTATTATTATTATTATTATTATTATTATTAATATTATTATTAATCATGTGGCCGGAGAGGAAACAACAATTATATCCACTTGTGTGTGTTGTGTTGGAGGCCTCATGATGTAGTTTTGGCTAATCACCAGTGTTTTCAGACAGGTGAGGGGGTTCAATCAGATGTGACACTCCTGCTCTACTCCATGCACTCTTCTCCTCTTTTCCACAGCTGCAGGAGACAGCAATCAGGTCATGTAAATGTATATTTAGTCTTTTGACTTGGACAAAGAGAAGAGAGCTGGACAAGAAGGTATGTATTTTCACATTTTTTAGTGACCTACATGTTGACCTTAAACCAACAATGAGCAGTATATGAAGAAAAACAACATGTGAATTAAATCAGTAAGACGTGCAGTGAAAGTGTCGTCTAAGTTTCCCACCTTGGGTTCTCCCTGAGCAGCGAAACGCGTGCGCAGAGTGTCCAGAGGCTGACAGACGACTGTGGCAGAACAGGCAGCAAGACCACCACACACAAAGTGTACTCCTGCCGTCTGGCTGTCGTATGGCGTCGTCTTGTGGATCACCTCAGTCAGACACTCAAAACTAGCGAACTGGACGACACACAAACACATGGGACAACTTACTATAAAGGTGACTGTTTTATTGAGGTATTGTCTGTGTCTGTTAGTGTTCCTTGTAGTCAACAATGGTTATACCTGTACAGCCCCAAAGCAGATAGAGAGGAGCTGTGCAGGGACGTGGCCCTTCCAGAAAGCAGACAGACCCTCCTCTGTATAAATGCAGCGACTCGCCTGAAATAAACCCCAGTACTTTCCTTCAGGCCTGTGTGAGGACAGTCGCTCAATCTGTAGCTAAAGAGGAAGAAGAGAAACTGTGACACAGAGCATAAGATCCTTCTTAAATTTTCCAGCTGTATAACAATAAATCCAGGAAAGAACACTGGTGAGTCATTCCACAGTGATTCTCTGAGGCCTCCCGGTGCATATCAGGGATTAATATTTCTTTGAAAACTTCATGTGACCTTACACAGTCTAAAAGCTCATCACAAAAATTAATTCCATTAAAACTGTTGGTGCATGATTGATTTTTGATCCTGCTGTAACTGTAATTTTGCCTTACAGCGTGAATATATTTATAACTTAAAATTTTACATGAAGAGAAATTATTATTATTATTATTATTATTATTCATTCATTCATTCATCATCTGAACCCACTTAATCCTCACTAGGGTCGCGGGGGTCGCTTGGAGCCTATCCCAGCTACTTAAGGGCGAAGGTGGGGTACACCCTGGACAAGTCGCCAGTTCATCGCAGGGCTGACACAGAGACAAACAACACTTATTATTATTATTATTATTATTATTATTATTATTATATTTTTTCTGTTTTAATAAAATTTCTAGTCATCATAATGAATATTTCATGTCTTTCTTCTTCAAAAATTCTCAAATTATGACAGAGTAATATAAAATCATAATATCTGTAATAAATATTAACATATTCCATTGAAAAAAGCTCTAGGGAAATTGAAATAATACTTCCTATACAGTCAAAATGGGGGTTTTTTGGCAATCAATTATTTTATGCTGGACAAAATAACTTCTAGATGTGAGAGAACTTAATACTACACTGACACACGAAATCCTGAGTGTGATGTTTTGTTCTCCATTTGTGTAATTGAATTGAATTTATAAAAAACAATTTACATGATTTTACTCTTACTATTTACATGACAATTTACATTGCATATATAGATTTTTTTTGTGGATATTCTGCATAAAATTCAAATCAGTCCATTAAAAACTTAGACATTGGTTACTCATAGAAGAATGGTAATCCATATGTAGAGTACAGGTTTAAGTCCCCTTAAGGTTTTACATCTAATATCTTAACATTAAACACCAACATTAAATACACACATTGCCTGAAACAGCAGTAATAACCCTTCATCCACTGAGACATTAATTACCTGAAATCTGATTTTAATGACATCAAACGGGCTGACAATGACTCTGGTGACCGTCCCAGCAGCTGATCCAGCCAGGGCTGCCTCCTCTGGGGTCAGAGTTACACCCTGAGCCCCAGGGTCATAGCCCACCATGACTCCACAACCTCAGGGACCTGACAGATATAATGAACAGAAACAGTAACAATAAGCTGTAATAGAATTCAGAGTTCTGGAGTTGAATTGCTTAGAATTGTAGCTATTCGTCTGTCACCATGAAGGTCAAAACAAAACTACAAGAATGATCAAATGTGTGATTATAAATTGAAAAATAAATACGTTATAAGTGTTTATCTTGCTGTCTTGATTGGCAACTTATATACATTAATAAAAATTGTCAAAATCTTAATTCATATGTGTTTATGTATTCTTAAAGGGCTTTTTAAATTATATGAGGACCAGCTGAATGAATAATGACATAATGTTCAGGACATGCAGAGGGATACTCAGGACAAGCTAAGCTATGCTAACAGCAGCAGATGTGTCATTTTTCTGACGCTCTGTATCAACACTGCCGCATAAGGACACAAATAAACGTGATCTTACCTTATAGTAAAGATATCCTCATGCACAACTACAGCAGCACTAAATCCCAACATATACCACCCAACATAAAACACATTTCTGAAACACGCCTTGAATTCGTAAGTACTTCCGGGTCAAATCAATAACAAACGAAAGTCACATTTGACAGCAGAAACCTTCCGTCAAACGACTGAGGAAGAACGAAAACGTTGTGAACATACAGTATATACTGCTAAGATTAGATTTTGAAACAACCCTATCTGCCGTCGTTTACGATTTTGTTTTGTTTTATTTTGAAAGAAGGCACCAGAGGTGTCATGATTTTATTATGTCAGCCTTGACGCTCCGTTTTACTATGTAAAAACCATGAGTGCATAGTGTCTTCTACTGGTATTTTTGTGTAACTACACTTCTTAATATTTTGTTTAACATAATTTTTCAATAAAACATTGATCATTTAATTCTGAAAGTTTTTAGAATGGACTGAAATTTGTATCCAATTAAATATTGTATTTATCCTTAAATTATTGTAAATGAGAAACTGTTCTCAATTCATTTCACCTGGTAAAATAAAGGTCAAATAAATAAATAAATAAATTCATGACGTTTAACCATATCCATGCTAACAATAATCTCACGGTTTTTTAAACTTTATTTTAAAGCAATAAGCGGAAGTATTATTTGATTAAATCTAACTTTAATATAGCCCTGGATTGCTCATCACTCCGCTGCACAATAATGTAATTCTACTTCCGGTTGGTTTTACGTATACTCATGATGGGTTAGGGTTATACTGTAAATATATA
>JAPQRQ010000027.1:13095510-13112737 GCA_037367365.1 Apogon talboti | reverse complement strand
GAATAACCTCTCAGCTGGCATGAGAGGTTTGTTTATCTGTTGCTAGGTAACCAACGTCAGCGACGATTCTATGATATTGCATGCCAGAATTACTAATATCTCCCAAAAGATTGGTCCTATCAACTTGACGTTGTCGCTAGTCTCTTCCTTGGCCACGTAAGTATGCCATTTCTAAGTCATTATTTCTAAAAAAAAAAAAAAAAAAAAAAAAAAAAATATTGTGTATTTATTCTGTATACTTGTAATTTTTAAAACAATGTGAAGCCAGTTGCCTTTCTAGCCAATCAGAGGCAAGAAAGGTGGGACCTTCCCCTACCATCCTGCATGTCGCAAATTCGCCTGCGGGTGCTGCACGGTGCGTCAGAGCACTTCCGCCTCCGACTTAAAGAGTGATACCGACTAGTTTATGTGATGAATAGATAATAATATTAGCAAAGTGCTGCTGAATCGATTCGGTTGCGTTTGCGAATCGATTTTACTCGTTCACTTAACTGAGTCGAATCTTTCGAACGATTCCTTCACGAAGCGTCCATTACTAGTCCCCTAAGACGGCTGCTGAGGCAAGGAGGAGGTGAGTGTCCGGTCCTCCAGCCGCTCAGGCTCATAGCCGCCGCTGCCTGTGGAGAGAGTGCATATATCCGTCGAATATTGAACGTCAAACTGTCAAAGTGACTTCACCGCGGTGGTCGGAGGACAGGCTTCAGCTGCTGATACTTCATCTGCTCCGTGTTGAAAAGCGTCCGCTGACATCTACTAAAGTGGTATAAACCTCTTTGATGCGATTACATTTCTCTTGTTATCCCGGCTGTGTAGCTGACTGGTTTTACCTGTGTTCTTTGAGCGCTTTTCTTTTATTTCAGACCAGTGTAACTTGACACGAACTAACCTAAACCGTCGGGTTTCTCAGTGTTATGTAGCCGTTAGCATAACACAGCTTTACACCGGTTAGCAAATTTAGCTAAAAGTGTGTTGCCTACAACACAGAGACGCTAGTTTTCTTTTCTTTTTTTATTACCCTGCATAAACTTAAACGACAACACACCAACGCTAATCGGTATCATTAGCTTCATCTATCACTCACTTTATCTAAAGGGGACGATCGACAGATTTGGTACTGTGTTGATTTACAGTTTCATTATTTGTGAGGTATTGTTGTTGTTGAGTGGGGTGACTCTTTAGTTGACCCCAGTTTGTCCATGTAAGTGTAATCCCTCCTATCCCCTAGTGAAAGAGCTGTGGGGAGCAGCATATTTGATGACAACACAGGATTTTGCTGTTATTGTTTCCACACAAACTGTAATGTACTGTGTCCAACTGCCTGATTTTTAACACATTTGTTCTGTTTGGTATCTCTGTGCTTTATCTCAAACATCTGTCATGTGTGAGAACAACAGTAGCTAATGTGATCTTCATAACTTCACAGGTTTCAGGTCTGATCCAGGTGCTACAATGGAGAACTCTGCTGATGACTACAGGATGCAGGCCTTTGACTTGGATACACAGATATTGCTGAAAACAGCACTCAAAGGTCACAATCTACTTACCTGTATTTAAGCTTAAACAAATTCCAGTATAATTTAAGCATCTTAAAGCACATATATCATTTTACCTGAATTGGCATGTTGTTGGAACAATGTTAAAACTCCTATATTAGCTATATTATAAAAGTAGCAGAGCATCCATTGTGGGAATGATGTGCTTAGTCTCTTTTTATACGTGTTTTTGTGTCTGCCTTTTCTTTCAGATCCCAGTTCAGTAAACCTTGAGAAAGTATCCGATATCATTGTGGATCAGTCCCTGAAGGACCAGGTGTTTAGCAAAGAGGCGGGACGCATCTGTTACACAATTGTGCAGGTCTGTATCGGCAGCTAATTCTAAAGTCACCATGGTAACACGGTTATTGTCTGCAGTAGACACTTGACGCTGAGTTAAAGGATTTAAGAAACTTGAAGTGTAATTACACTTGGATTATATCAATTCTCTTTTTTCAAAATCTTAATGCTGTTCCAAACAGATGCATCACATTCTACCAGTGTACCACTTCTTCTGTCTGACCCGACTCTCTCCTGGTCACTTTGTTCAGGCTGAGGCCAAGCAGAACAATGGGAATGTATTTAGGAGGAACCTGCTGAACCGGCTGCAGCAGGAGTTTAAGGACCGCGAGGAGACAAGGGGACGCTCACTCCAGGAATGGGTCTGCTACGTAACGGTCATGTGTAACATCTTTGACTACCTCAGAGTAAGAGACACTATAAAAAACTGTTTTGTTTTTGGCACTTTTTCAAGATCTGAGTTTGATACCCATGTGTTTTATGGCTGTTGTGGCATCTTAAAGAGTAGAGGAGTGAGCAGTGAATTTGACAGTGGGTGAGCAAATAAGGCAGCCTTGACAATAGTATTATGATTCTGTATGATCAAGTTTTCATTTTGTGAAAGGAAGATTATTGTCAGATGTGAGGTGCATAAACAAAGATTACTCTAAGAGTGTCAGAGATACCAAAACTTAGTTTTATGTCATAACATGAATAAAATTGTGTAAAATAAAAGCAGAACTTTGTTGCATAATTGAAAACTAATTTCTGTTTAGTAAATCCAACATGGAGATGCTAGCTTTCCCAAAGTAATAATTATTTAAATTATAAGCCACCAAACTGACAGGGCTTACTTAGTAAGTATTAAAGAAGAAATTGTTAGCTTTTGGATGCTCTGTATTCCTTAAAAATCTTACATTATTCACTTAGAGAAATATAAAGTCCTACTCATGATAGCTGAACAGAGAAGCTCCAATGTCTCCTTATTTGAGGCCAAGTTAAAGAAGCAATATCACCAAATAAAAGACTTAAAAAACAAATAAATTCTTGCTTATTTTCCTTCAAAGAACTTAATTGTTTTACACATTCTATTTCGGAAATGCAACCACTTTGAAAATAAAACCTCCTCAATTATAAGCACAGAGTAATGAAAGATGATAAAAATTACATTCTAAGGTGGAGTGTAACGTTTCAGTGTTTTAGAATAACATGGAATTAAAACATAAACTAAAGTGTAGTTGAGTGAAGTGAAGAAGAGTTAGACATTTAAAATTTGTTAACTTTCAGTGAGTTTTAAAGTTTGGTGCAAAAATAAATTCCTAATTAAACCATGATGTAACTGTGTTTAAAATGTCTCCTTATTAGTGTTGTCTTGAAGGAATTTTAATTCTTTATCTGTGATCCAACTGTCTAACAGGCAGTCTGTGTGGATTTTCTGACACTTAGGTGAACGACATGCCGATGGTGGCCCTGGTGAATCCTGTGTACGACTGTCTGATGAGGCTCGCCCAACCAGACGCTCTGATGAACGAGAAGGAGGCACGAAAGAGCATGTCTTTACAGTCACTGTATTCAACAAGCTGCGTTGGATGTTGAAGTAACTGTCCTCCTTGTCCGTCCTCTGCAGGTGGACTGCCTGGTGGTGCAGCTGCATCGTATTGGAGAGCAGCTGGAGAAGGTGAACAACCAGCGAATGGATGAACTTTTTTTCCTGCTGCGGGACGGCTTTCTGTTCCAGGAAGGCCTCACCTCCATGGCCCGTCTGCTGCTGCTGGAGATCCTGGAGTTCAGGGCAGGAGATTGGCTGCTCAGCAGCACCGCCCACAAATACTACTACAGCGAAATCGCCGATTAGGATCCCTGAGCAGCTCTTTTGCAGCCGTGTTTGCCAACTTTAAAACACCTTTTATACCTAGTTAACCTCACCAGTGATTATGAAACCAGCAATTTCAAAACAGACGGCTTTAGCCTCCTGGAAATCAGTGGAATTTCAGAAAAGCTGAAGAGGACTGTGGAGGGTTTAGACGGCAGTTCAGCTGTTAGAAGAAGACTTTTCGTTTTGCTGGGTACTTTGATACATTTAAAACTGTTACTACGATGTGCTGCCGTGGATGTGGAATGTGCAATAGTACATAAGAATTTAATTTAACGAGGTTTTGCCACATTCAGGTACACATTGTTTAAATCAATGCTGTTTTTAAGTTTGATTGCAGCTACAGAAGCAAAACAATCAGTTAGTTTTTTTTTTTCCTTCCTAGCATTCCTTTTACAGACGACATTTCAAGTTCATGTTGATTTTACCAAAACTACGGTAGTGGAAGCAGACATTCCTGTCTGATGACAGCTGATCTGGTTTTTTCTCTTCCTTTTTACAGTTGTGAAACCAGTTTTAGTGGATTGGATCCCTTTTTAAGATTTGAACAGTTATGGGTTTTATTGCTGAGGATCAGTTTCTAAAACGGTTTGAATTGCAGTTTTCTGCTCGGTTTGTCCAGTAGGATTCGTGCTTTATTGAATTTTTTTATCCATTTGTTACACAAGGACATTTTTTCAGGTGGAACATTGGGTTATTAATTCAGGGATTTTCTTTCAATATGTTTTGCTACAAAGTATGAACTCAAATCAAACGCAAAAGACCAAAACGGTTGTTACAGTTAATATTAAAAGGCTTTTCTACAAGTTTATTTAAATTCAGCTATTTGTTTATAAAACACCATATGCCAATATAACACAGCCAACGGGGAATGCTCGACTCATTAAGCAGTTTTCTGGTTGTTGGAGTGCTAGAGGACATTTTAGTTCTTGTCGTGTTCAGGTTCCACCAACACTCGTAACACTATGTAGCTGAGCTCCGTTTTATGTGTTGTGGATTGGATGTTTGTTTTACTACCAAAGTTTTCCTTTGAATCAAACCCAAAAAATAGGTTAGAATTCAGAATATTTGAAAATCTGTAAATAAGGCAAGCTTACTTTAAATACATTGCATTCAGAGCAGTCTGACAAATCAACCTCTGACCAACTGAGCAAAACAATCCTCTGTAAATTCTAAATAAAATTTCTGCTATAAAATATATGAAAAGATTGTCAAGGTGAGACCTAGTTTGAGGTAAAGTAGGTTTATCTGATGGTAAACTAATCTGTGAGTTAAATAGGTCTTTATGCAATGAAGAAACAAACTCTAGACACTGTCCTTTCAGGCCTCAGTACTGACTGCAGTATATGTTTCTGTAGTTTTGTAATGCACAATAATTTTTACATTACTCATTCCCTTTTTTATGATTGGATTGTACATTTAATCCAGATGTGTTCTAATAAATCTTATTAGTTTTTTCCATATTTGTGTTTAATGTGTTTTTCTTAGATATCGGAATACACAATTAACAGTACACAGAGCAATTTCTCAATATAAAAAGCGACAAATATAAACCAGTTGTCCTGTCAAGATAGATGCTGGTTTACAGTATTTACAACAGCACTTTATATAATTAACACGTGTCCATCTTGTCATTCACATCTCTACCACCAGCGGTAGTGGGCGTAGGCTCTGTTGGCTTCAGCCACCTTGTGCATCTCATTTCTCTTCTTGACCACATTTCCCTCTTGGATAAAGGCTGCCAACAGTTCCTGGGAAAGTTTCTCGTGCATGGGTGTGGTTCTGTGCTTGTTGTCCCTGCATTCTGTGATCATCCACTTCATAGCAAGGAAACGGCGTCTGTTCTCCGAAAGAGGGACGGGCACCTGAGTGACATTAAAGACCAAACAACATCATTTAAATCGTGTCTATCTTCACAACCATGTAATCAGACAGAAGCAGTCTGCTTTTTGACTGACCTGATAAAACCTTCCACCTTTCGGCACACTGATCAGCCCAACCACAGGTTTACAGTTCTCCAGAGCCTGATGGAAGATGACGTAGGGGTTGCACTCGATCTCATCTTTCTTCCCCCCTGGGGCTTTGTGGTATTTCTCCACCTGTTTCCTCTTTACAGTCTCCATTGTCTGCCATAAGAAAAATAACAGAGGTAAGGAGTACATTCACTGGACAAAAGTTAAACTTTACTAGGAAACTGTGTGTTCTTACAACTGAAACGATCTCTCTGGCCAAAGCCTTGTTTCCATGTTTCATCATCATGTTGGTGAATTTACTGGAAGAGCAATAACACGCATATTCAACACACAGTGGACAGACTATACACAGACATCCTCATTCCTGCTCTGAGCTTTGTTTTACCTAATGGTTGGGTCGCTAAACACAGAACTGGTGATCCCGCTTGTTGCTGCTTTGATGGATCGTATCTCTTTAAGCTCCTGTTGCTCCTTCTCCTCAGCACTAAGCTCTGTCTCTGGCCTGTTGTAGGCCTCCTTTCTCACCTCTGGCTCCAGATAGTAAGGGTTGTACCTGCTCCATCTCACCAGGAACACTCTGTACATAAAAGGATGATGGGTGATTATTTAATTATGAAAGGGAGTACCATTAAAACTTGAATTTACTGATTTTGGCACATCTCATGAGAGTCTGCATCAGCCATCTTTTTTGGGAACTTGAGATAGTTTTGAGTAACAACAGTACACAATGCCACGCTGTGAAAATGTCCCACAACAAATAAAGGTCCTGCATTAGAACCTCACATAAGTAAAAGTATGTTTACATTAGTAGCAAAATGTACCTTAAATATTAAGAGTAATGGTAGTAGTAAAATAGCTCCTATCAACACTACAATAATATGTGATGTTTTTAGATTAATACTGCTCCATCAATCTGTGTTGCATTTGCCTGCTCTGTGTTGTTGATGGCTAAAGTTCACTTTAATTTAACACAAAAAATGTTGATTAGTAAGTAGTAACTACTAATTAACTAAAGCTGTCAGAAAAAATGTAATGGAGGAAAAAGAATATCTGTCCCGTATATAATATTCAAATACCCCAAATTTGTACAATACAGTAAACTCAACCCATTATCCCACTGACTTTATAACATTTTTACATAACATTAAGTTAAAAAATAATTAACATATGACTTTATATTGTCGAATTTGTTAGGAATATCTTTTATACTGACATTACAGTATCAGCGGATGGTTAGAGTTGTTCTGTAATGTAACGTTCGCTTCGTGCCGCGTCATTTACGTCTGCATTTTTCAGTTGCACATAAACATCCGTTCATAACAGAATATTATCAAACACAGAGCTAACAAAACCTGCGTGCTGTTAGTGTTTTCATTAAAATATTAATTACCTTGGTGTCCAAGGTTTTAATAATCCTGAGATGGAGGCGGCCATCTTGAAAATGTGAGCACCAGTCAGGACCCCAAAATTGTACCTTTGGCAGATGCCTTTGGGAAAAAATAGAAATAAATAAAAAATATTTTAAATGAAAAGTTTGATTCTGCGTGTATTTTCATCAATATTAATGCAATACAAGATTATATATAATGGTACAAAGTGTGTTTTATTTTGTTGACGATACGGAACAATAAATGTACACTCTCGCGCACACGCTGGTGACATCACGCGATGTTTTTAGTGCTATGGCGTACCAGGAAGGGGAGTCGCTTGAATCCTGGCTCAGTGAGTGATTAATCCCATTTTATGAATTAAATAATTTGGTTAATTAGCTTGATTTACTACCTCATATGACAGGAAAGTAAATTGGTTAGCGCAGGAGCTGACAGCGCTGATAATCGCTCCTTGGTTGTTATATAGCCTTGGTCCAGTGTGTGCATCATCAGCAGGATGGGTGGAGAGCTTTAAACACTGCCACTGTGTTGTCTCCTAGGGTTATTCAACAGTGACAGCTTAACGTGTGCACTGATTGTTCAGAGACATGAGCTCCACAGGTAACTGGTCCTCAGTGAAGCTCAATAAAGATTTGGACAGGAAGACTCTGGATGAATGGGCTGCACTGCCAATACAAAGACAGTTCAGTATGTCAGTAATTGCACAAGAGCAGAACAGTGATAACAGTTACTGCATTGTCACCCTGACCATAAGACTCACAGAAACCCAAAGTCACTGCAGGCTGTGCATCCAAATGTACACTTAGATTCAGTGGTGGAGGAAGTCTTCAGATTCCTTATTTAAAGAAGAATAATGTGGTACAGCCACATTGAGAAGATAACCCATACTAATTAACACTTTGGAGTCTGAACATAACTTAAGTAAAATTGTGCAAAATCTATTTTTTTTTAAGTATGAAATTGAAAATAATAATTGTGTAATAAAATGGTCCCTATGTGAGTGTTACCATGGTGTTACTGGATTCATATTACTACTGTATTAATGTGTATGTTGTATTTTAATCCTGTAGATGTTAAAGATTGCACTTGTAGTGGTTAAATCTACAGCAATGCATCATATTCTATGACATCATTGTTGGTAATGTTGCTGTCCTGTGATTATATACTATATCTCTACACATACATCTAGAAAGTCAGCTCCTCATGGGCTCAGAAAAACTTTTAATGCATTTTCTAACTAATTGTAGAGGATTTTTAATAATTAATTTGTCTTGAGAACCAGAAGAAATTTATCAAGCCATAATCCATCAAGTGAACACAAACAAGATGAGAAATTGCAGAACTAAAGCCATTCAGTATTCATCTAGTGGGTGTAGTTGAGTAGAAGAGTTGACTGAAATACTGGAAAACTTCTAACTACCTTAAATTGGGTAAAAATACTTGGTTACATTCCACCACTGGTTACAAAAATATAAATGATTCTTTTACAGATAAAGCCACTCACCCAACAAACAGACAGGAGGACTGGGAGTACATTATAGGCTTCTGTGATCAGATCAACAAAGAACTTGAGGGGTATGTCTGTGAAATACTCCCGATATGTTTTCCAGATGATTCATGTTCGGAGTGTTCTAAATCCCCTCTTTCAGTCCACAGATAGCGGTAACGCTGCTCGTCCACAAAATACACTCGCCTCAGGAATGGGAGGCACTCCAGGCTCTGACAGTAAGAAATATTTCCCCTAAATATTTCCAGGCTTTCTCTTCTCTTAACTATTGTAGAATATATTTAATGTAAACATTTTGTGCACAGGTATTGGAGGCATGTATGAAGAACTGTGGGAGAAGGTTTCATAATGAAGTTGGAAAATACAGATTTTTAAATGAGCTTATTAAAGTTGTGTCCCCAAAGGTGAGCTGTCTTTACTGAAGACCTCATGAGAAGTTTATGTTTTATTTTCCAGCTTGTTTCTAACAATATCCTCTTTTTTTTCCCAGTACATGGGTGACAGTGCACCGGAAAAAGTCAAAACAAAAATTGTGGAGATGTTGTACAGCTGGACTGTTGCTTTTCCTGATGAAGCTAAGATTAGTGAAGCTTACCAGACACTCAGACGACAGGGTGTGTTGAGATATGAATGAAGTCATTATGTCTCAGTCTCATTATATTTCATGAATTTACACAACGCACGTGTGAAACATCCATCTCATTCTGCTCTCTACATACCAGGCCTTGTGACATGTGACCCAGAGCTACCGCTGGACAGGACTCTAATGCCCTCACCCCCGACACGGCCCAAACATCCAGTGTTTGACAACGAGGATATGGGCAAGGTGAGAGAGTAAAAGAAACAAAGCATCATCATCAACCAGAGTAATGTACTCAGAAAGGAAAAGAATCCATCGCTCCTCTCCAAATAATCACATTTAAGTTTTTTGTTGTGTGTGTTTTTGTGTGTGTGTGTGTGTGTGTGTGTGTGTGTGTGTGTGTGTGTGTGTGTGTGTGTGTGTGTGTGTGTGTGTGTGTAGCTGCTTGCTGAGCTGCTAAGGAGTAAAAATCCAGAAGACCTTCAGGAAGCCAACAGGCTAATTAAAAACATGGTGAAAGAGGTAAGATGGGTTAAATCCTAATGTACAGCTGAATATTTAACATAATGTCACTTACTGTCAAAATTATTATTACTATTTATGTCATTTTTAGTCACTTTAACACATTTTTATATTTTTATCTTCTCTTTATTTGCTGCTGTTACATTTGAATTTCAATAAAGTTTATCTTATCTTATCTTATCTTATCTTATCTTATCTTATCTTATCTTAATGATGCAGTTTTTCCTCGCCACTGTTTGCTCCTGGAGGATTCTGTTGGGTTTCTGTAAATTGGCTTGAGAGTCTGGTTTAGACCAGCTCTATATGTAAAGTGTCATGAGATAACTTCTGTTATGATTTGGCGCTATATAAATAAAGTTTTGATTTGAGTTTAGTTTTGCACTATTTGTCTTTCTTACTGGATTTATCACAAAGACAAACTCTGTTTAATACATTTATTTATGAATATCACTGCATGCATTATAAAACACCTTTTGTTTTCTTTTTGTTTTGTCAGGATGAGGCACGGGTGCAGAAAGTAACAAAGCGCATGCACACACTGGAGGAGGTGAACATCAATGTGAAGCTGCTGACTGAAATGCTGTCCCATTATAATAAAGACAGCTCGACTGACTCAGACAAAGAAATTATTAAGGTACACACAGCTAACCAGTTCTCTAACCTTACCATGTTTTGCCATGGCTTTGTATTATTGTGTATTGACTTTACCTAAATCCATAATAGCTGCCAAACTGAAATCAGTACTTGTTTAATATCTGCCTTTAGCTTTGTTTCCAATATTACAGTCGAAAATAGTCTGGTTGAGCATTAAATAATATTCTCCACATACATCAGTGTTTTAGTGTTCAGTTACCAAGTCATCTAATGCCCAAGCTGCTTTAAAACCGTACAGCGCCTCCTTTGTGTTTCAGGAACTGTATGAGCGATGTGACAAGCTGCGGCGCGCTGCTTTCAAAATGGCCACCGAGACAGAGGACAATGACACCAGTTTAGGTCTGCGGGTTTGGTATTTTCCTCATCTGAAGACTCCTGTTTCCTTATGTGGATTGTTGACTGTCTAGATCAGGGGTGGGCAATCCTGGTCCTCGAGGGCCAGTGTCCTGCATGTTTTAGATATTTCCCTCTTCCATCACACCTGGACGCCATTACATCATTATCAGACTTCTGCAGAGCTTGGTGATGAGCTGATCATTAATTGAACCAGGTGTGCTGGACGAAGGAAATATCTAAAACATGCAGGACACTGGCCCTCGAGGACCAGGATTGCCCACCCCTGGTCTATAGTCAGTAACTCCTAACATGTGACCCCTCCCCTCAGGTGACATCCTGCAGGCCAGTGATGACCTCTCCAGGGTCATCAGCTCCTATAAGAAGATTGTTGAGGGGCAGCCGATCAACGGCGACAGCGAGGACCCTCAGTCTACCGCCTGTCACTGTGAAAGTGGTGAGAGACATCTGATTATACACTGCACAGGCTTGAACTTCCTAACGCTTCATGTGTGTTTAATCCGTTCTGCCGTCGCTGTCACTCAGGAGACACGACAGATACGCTGATCGACCTCGCCGGTATTGACACGCCGAGTCCTCCTCATCCTGGTCCTCCTCCTCATCCTGGTCCTCCCCCTCATCTTCATCCTGCTCCTCCTCCTCATCCTGCTCCTCCTCCTTCTCAGCCTTCAAACCCTTTCACCACCGATCCCACGGCTTCTCCCATCCCTGTGCTGCCTCCTCCTCCCAAACATCTGGGCAGTCAGAGCAACAGTCCCAGCCACCCTCCTCTGGACAAGGCCTCCGCTGCTCTCTCACTCCTCGATGACGAGCTGCTGTCTCTAGGTAGCGCTTCCTTTTTGCTACTAACGCAGCTTATCTCATTAATATGAGTTTATTAAAAAAGTAAACCTGCCCTCTGTCCATGTGCTTTATTCCAGGACTCAATGACCCCCCTACTACTCAGGGCAGCCAGTCAAAACCCATGTTGAATGAAGTTTCCCAACAGTGGACCTCCTTACAGGTATATCTAACATCATTTTGAGGTTTATTAATTTTCTTGATTTACAGGCTCCAACAGTTTGCTAATTATAGCAGCAGTCAATGATAGATTAGATTAGATCCTTTATTGTCATTGTAATAAATACAATTAAATTCAAGTACAAGAATAAAACGGGGCTCTAAAAAAATAAATAAGCGAAACACACACCTCTCATTCAGACACACACACACACAATACCAGCATATACCATACACATAAGAGTGTGATTGCGCACAATAAGGTAAGGTATTCAACAAAGCCGTGTAATAGGAGAGTCTAAGTTCATTTATTCCTGTACAGGCCCCGGCATCCAGTGTGGACATGTTTGGCAGTGTAGGATATTCAAGTCGAGTGTTGCCACCAGCTGAAGCAGCTGCCACACACAGTCTCCAGAACCTGCAAGACCTGGCCATGATTGGTTTTTCAGATCAGAAAAGGTACATAGATACCTGTAGTATTGTTTAACTTTGTACTTGTAGTTTCTATAGCATTTTCTCTGTGCATTCTTTTGATTGGTTTACAGTTTTGGGGGATTTTTTTTTTTTTTGCATTCAAAGTCGCTGCTGTGGCTGACTTTGTCAAAATAGTACTTTGAGGTCTAATAGGTTTTTTTTTTTGTTTGTTTTTTTTTCAGTCTGTCCAGGGGAAGCAGCTTTGGGATGCCTTCTGCAGTGCCTCCCCTGGGACCTGCACAGGGCTCCCCCTCCTCAGCCTCTCTGTTCCAGGGTGCCATGCCAGGCTCTCCTGCCTTGTCCCACACAAAGGCCCAGAGCCTGGGCTCAGCCCCCGGCAGCCCGCTGTTCCGCTCTCTGTCCCCCTGTCACCCTCCTCTACAGGGCAGCCCAGCCAGAGGCCCGGACATCTCCCTCAATAATGTCCACGTCCCTCTGGAGGCCATCAGACCAAGTAAGGACAGGAGGGAGGAAGATATGGAAGGTGGATTTGTGTAACTCGGGATCTCATTGTTGAACTCGTCTGTTGGTTTCTGATTTTCGCTCCTCAGGTAAAGTCCTGCCTGTGACGGCTTACGATAAAGACGGTGTGCGTGTGTTATTGAACTTTGCATCCGAGTGTCCTCCAGGACGGCCTGATGTGCTGGTGATGGTGGTGTCCATGCTCAATACAGCTCCCCTCCCTGTTCACAGTGTGGTACTGCAAGCGGCTGTTCCAAAGGTACAGACCTATTCCTCTGCTCCTCAGTTTGGTTACAAGCATCCGTCTTTTGTCAGCCTTGCACATCGTGTTTATCTAATATAGCTTACAACTATTATTTTGTACTGTGTATTGGTTTGTATTGTACCGCTACTGTTGGTTGAAAAACAATATGTACACTATATATTTCAAGAAAAACTGGACTCTGGACTGGAAGTGGAGAATGCCAGCCTTATCTTAATACAAGTAGTGACTGGACATCTTTACACAACAAAAGCTTACACGTAGATTTATTTATTTATGGACTTCTCTTGTGCTTTTAACACTGTTAAACACACTGTTGTAGATGTTCTGCTGTAATGTCTTTTAAATCTGCATGTAGATTCAGCTGTCACCTGCTGGATATTTTATTTTATTTTATTTTATGCAACTCAGAACATACAATATTAAAGTTGGAAATTAAAAAAAAAAAATAGTTTATTACTCAGTTGAAAATGTTTATATTCTTTTAGGCTAATTTAAGAACATTTTTAACAACATATGGTTAACATTTTGCATGGGATCTGCAGGTTCCATGTGGGTTGGTGGCTGGATGGATATAAATATAAGTTTTATTTTAGTAGTAATGTAGAATTTTTTTTTTTTAAAAAGTTTGTAATTAAGCAAAATACAATATTTTATTTTATGGCACAAAAATGAAGCATTCACTCCATCTTTCTGCTGTCAGTGCCTTAATATTAAGTCCTAAAAATACAGTAACCGAGCTGCTTCTCCTCCTCCTCCTCCTCCTTTAACAGTCAATGAAAGTGAAGCTTCAGCCTCCATCAGGAACAGAACTGGCTCCATTTAACCCCATCCTACCTCCAGCTTCTATTACACAGATCATGCTGCTGGCCAATCCAATGAAGGTAAGACACGTCAACACACTGACGTAGCAGATGAACCGTAGACGAGTAGATGCGGCTTAACGCTGACAGACCTTCGTGCATCTTCACAGGAGAAAGTACGTCTGCGCTACAAGCTGGCATTCACACTAGGAGACCGTCAGTGCAACGAGGTCGGAGAGGTCGACCAGTTCCCCCCTCCAGAGATGTGGGGTCACCTATAGCAGCGTTCAGGGCCTGCGACCGCTCAGATGGGTTGTGTGTGTGTAACCGCATCCATCCCACAGAGAAAAACAGTGGAAAGTCGTCGTAACAGCATCAACTACTGTACCTTTGAGCTTCACATTCCTTCTTGTTGTTTTTTGGTTCTTGGTTTTTTTTTTTTTTTATCAGCTATGACAAACTAACAGGCACAGAACAGTTTATGTATACAGTGCTTGTATACTTTTCTGCACAGTTAAGATAGACACTGGTAAGAAAGAAAGCTTCCATGTTTACAACTCAGATGTATTTAGATAAACATTTTAATGGATTCTGACTCAGATAAATATAACTCAATTGACTCTACTATAAATATTCAGTGCATTAGAGCTTCGCCTCAGTCAAACCAAACTAAGTCACCAGAGCATTAACACACGACAGCTGAGCTTTTATTTATTCCTCTGGCTCTGCAGAATATACTTGAATACGACATGGAAATGGTGTGAAGTTGACTTTTTAGGACGGATTTAAACTGGGAGATTAATCTTGTCCTGTTACCATGGAGAGCCTGATGATTTCATGAAGTTATTATAGTTATTTCAGCCATTTGTGTTTTTCTATGTGATCGAGTCTGTTCTATGAAGATCAACATCCAACAGTGTTACTTTTGTGCTGTAGAAGAAAAATAAAACCCAATGGCACTTTTAGTTTCAGATGACTTGACTCCATGAATCTGAAACAGTAAAAATTATTTGCTTAGATGGTCTACATAGGCTTTTGTTTGGTTTTGTCAGTGTTGAGAGTGCTTTTATCATATTTATCATAATTATGTTACAGTATTTCAGTGTATCACTGAACCTAGAAAATGTGAGATGAATAATCAGAATTTAAGTTTGAAGAAAAATCTGTCACCGGGCAGATTACAGAGTGGAATGAGACTGTGTGAACTAATTTCCTAAAGTCGGTCCATTCCATCTCCCCTTTGTCCTCTCTCTGCTAGTCCTCAAACTCCTTGTCATACGTCATGTACAGAAGTGTGTGTGATGTACATAGAATGTAATGTACCTGTTGTTTGTCGTATGGCAAGTTTTGTGAACGTGTGATGTAGATTTTGGAAGAGTGTTAGGTCTGTACATACTGTATGATGTGCCATTTGTTTGCTGCATGAAGAAATAAATATTTCTTTCAATGGATGTCTAATATTGTGTGTTTTTTGTAAAGGTTATATTTTTTAATCTGTTGCGTTCATGTATCTTTTGTCAAAGGTTCTCATTTCCTGTCTGCTTCAAAAAAAGATTTCAGTGTAGTTTAGATCTTGAAAACTGTTTTATTATCAAAGCACATTGTGATTACTTGAAATATATGTACAGTATAAAATAGCAAAAGAAGAGTTTTTTTGGGAGTCATCGTTCATGCCTCCACCGTTCCCTCTTTGACTACAGCCATAGCCAGATTCCTGGCCAGAGCGAGTCTCAGCAGCTCCACTTTGGTCGCCTCGATGTCCTCCTCCTGACGAGACACACACTGGTGAATTTAGGTGCAGTGTTTCTTATTCCTGTTTTGCATCTGTAGTAAGAAATAATCTTCCCAGGGCCAGAGTCTGAGCTGCTTACAGAACGAACTGCACCATCATATTTATGTAAAGATGAGACCAAATACTAATCACTTCTGAGAAAAGCAGTTCCTGAGACATTTTTACTTGAAAGAAAACCCTGCTCCAGAAACTACAGCTTTATGCAGATAGGATTAGGGTTGTGTGAGTTCCTACCTGCATGGGTCTGTCTGTGCCAGGAGTGGAGGTGTTCAAGGAGGAGGTGAGCTCCTCTAAACAGAACATGAGCTCATGCGTCTGATCTGCGGAGAAGATCACCTAAAGAAAAGACAATAGGACTCATGACTCCTTTAATGAAGACAGACCATCTGCAGACAGTCATTATCTGCAGTTTCCATTTTTAATTAGCTTTCTTTGTCCACTTCTCCAACATAATATAAACCGCAGAAGCCTTCATGTACTGTAATCTGCACCATAACTACTGATGATGTTAAATAAAGAAAGTAGTGAGTAGTGACAAATGAACGGAAAGGAAAAGCATGACTCACCTAAAGATACCATCTAAAGACTAATAACTGAAAATGCATAATCATCATTGGACACATTTATTATCAAGTCACAGATATGCACGAAAGCACAATGAGTAACAACCTTCATAGAGTCGTATAATGAAGAATTAGAAGAATCAGCAGATGTACCAGTAGTACTTTTTAGTTCAATGGTGTTCATTATGTATTCAGTTTTTTATATGTACTTTTTACTTTCTTTTGTCAAGGTATGTTTTTGGAGTAAAACCTATGTCTTAAACAAAAGAAAGTAAAAAGTACATAGTAGTACTTTTTTTTTCTTATGCTTTGTCTTAATATAACTGTGTTCCTAGATTTTACATAGTTATGGTATTTTATGTAATCCAGACATACAGTACATGCATCTACTATCTTATTCTAACAGTATGTTTGTATAAATCAGCAGTATCCTGAAGGCTGACCTCTTTCTGCTCCAGCAGCGGCAGTGCGTCGGTCAGCAGAGTCATCCAGAAACTCCGGGGAGCGATCTTTGCCATCATAAGAGAGAGCAGCAGCTTAGCCGCCTCCCTGAAACGCTTCTCTCCATACAACTTGTGGAACTCACGATACTTCCCTAAGAAATAGAGGAGAAAAATAACTTTTTGCAGGTGGTTCTTCCTGACTTTGTTTGGAGTCTGGTTAGGATACACTACGGTCTTACAATCTGACAGCTGCCTATGTAAATACATTGTCATTTCTCTTAGTAAACCTGGAAAATACAAGCTCTGACAGAATGAACCATCACAATGTGTTAGATTTAAACAGTTCTTATTCTTAGTGTCAAATAAGAGTTCAGCTTATAGAGACCAGAGATAAATGATATGTATGATTTTTATTAAATATAGAGCTTTGTTGACTTAAATCAGTTAAAATACGTCTTTTAAATGTGCCATACCACAGAACCTATAGCCTTGATCTCTTTTCACAGATTCTTCCAGTGTGGAAAGCAGTCACATGCTGGCACATTAAGCCCGACATAGTTTTATTTAGCTCCGTGTGTACATCTGTCGCTGTGTTTGAGTCTCATGTGACTGTCTCATAGGGAACTTGTCTTGGATGCGATCTGGTTGAACTGGGAACTGAACTTATCTGGCTGAATCACAGCTGCGGTGTGTGTGTGTGTGTGTGTGTGTGTGTTCCCCATTCATACCTAGAAAAGTGAGCCTGTCACTGAGCAGCATTGCAG
>JAPQRQ010000027.1:13080963-13095410 GCA_037367365.1 Apogon talboti | reverse complement strand
GTGTGTGTGTGTGTGTGTGTGTGTGTGTTCCCCATTCATACCTAGAAAAGTGAGCCTGTCACTGAGCAGCATTGCAGGCCCCAAGTTGTCTATTAGGTCCAGATCAGAGAAGGTCCCTTTGGCACAGTAATCCTGTAAGAATCTGATACACAAAAACACATTTTTTAAATAACTTGGGGGAAAAAACTGCACTGTAATAAAGTGCTTTCACGTGGGCTGTAATTTATCCGTGAGCTCAGCTACAATACAGTATTTCATCTGTTCAGAATCAACCACTTGGAATTTTTTTATGCTGCGCAAAGACAACATACCCAGAGTACCAGTTTTCTCCACAATAAAGGTCCAATCCAACACATAGCTATTGCTTACATGACTTCCTTTCTCTTGTCTTTAAATATGACTGTTACACACTATGAATCTAAATTCTGGGTTTAAGGATTCAAGAGTATGTCCTTGTCTGAAGTGCTAAAATGAAAAGTTGGTAATTCTTCAGCACTGTCCAATGGTTTACAAAAAAAAAATTAAAAATCAAAATGCATGAAGAGGAAAGGGTGAAAATGGCTTTCATTGTCTAAACACACTACAAAAACTAACCTCTCAGAAATGAGCGTTGCAAATGCAGCATCTTTGGCCCTGATGCTCCAGGAGAGAGCAGAGCCCAGCCGGTTGTTCCTGAGAGCCCGCATGGCCATTATCTTGCAAATACTCCGCACTGAAAAGGGTAAGAAATTCAACATTTGCAGTGGAGAGACATATGCCTTCAACTTTGTGTCAAATTAAGGAGGAAATGTAAAGTGTTACCTTGCTCTGACATTTGTCTTTGCTCACAGATCCTGAGTACCTTGAGGGCTTTCCGCTCAGTGTCTAAAGGAACGCGCTCAATCTGCAGCTCCAGGTAGACACGGCCGAACTCTGGACAATGGTCAAAATAATCCACAGCCAACTGCCACAGACTAAACAAACATTTAATAATGAAATTATTGACCATCTTTAGTTTCTAAAAGCAATTTATAGTAACAGTAAACAGGCCTTATAACTTTGTAGAACTATTTTTAATGCATTCATTAATTAATTTCTATATAATACATTATCTTTTTATGACACTGAATATTCATACCTGTGATGAGTGAAGAGACCTGAAGCATATTCTAAGAGGAGAAATTCCCTCAAGTTGGAGCCAAAGCTGAACAAATAAACCAGAACGCCATGGTGAACGTCAGATATAGAAAGTGTGTAAATCGTGTTATCTTCAGATTAAAAGAGCACACAAGCACAAACAAGGCTACTCAAGTCCTTACTGTAGATTGTGAGACTGGAGGAGTTTGCAGTGATCCAAGAGATCTGTCAAATGGGCCACAAACCACCAGTTGTTGAGAGCAATGCTGAAAAGAAACAAAACGGAAAAATTAGAAAACAGAGAATGCGCAAAAAATACGTGATGCCTCATGCGTATTAATGAATGGTTGGTAACCTACCTGCAGTCCTTGATGACCTGATGAATGTCAAACTCAAAGGCCGCTAATAGGATGCTGTCCAGAGGTTCTGGGGCACTCCGCGAGTCCAGGAACATGGTCAAGCAGGACTGTGATGTACAGACACATACACACAATATATACCAGACACATACTGGCACCATGTATGATTCATGTATTAGGTGCAATATACCTGTGCATAGTAATGTAACTCGGTGGGTTTGACTGTGGGGTGACAGAAGAGAAGTCTAGTGACCAGGAAGTGGTACCAGGTGCTCAGCAGGTCCTTGTGCTCCAGCAAAGTATCTTCATCTCCCACCAAGATCTACGAAGTAAAACAAACAGGAAAAGTGTTAAGTGACGTTGGATTCAATTTTAATTTTGCATATGAGTATCAACATATAGAAAACTTCGACATGTATTACATTATCCAAGACGCCAGACATACAGATATCGTTTTACATATGTAGCAGGTTGACTGACTTTGCAAATAGCCTCCAGGTGTTGGTTGCTGGCGAATGAGTTGTCCTGTAGGCAGCGGTCCACCTCCTCGTGCCAATGTCTCCACTTCACATCAAACTCTGTCAAGGTTTGGGTGCCACTGGGCTGAAATATGATCACAGACTCATCATGAAAACTGCCTGTGATGATATACAAATATGATCTTCCCATGGTGCAATGTCGTAACGTTAAAAAGTTAAAAAAGTATCTTACATTGTAGAACGGCATCTTGCTGAGTAGGTTGTCCATGAGCTTGAACATGTTCCTGGCGGCAGGGTGAAGGCTGGCCTGCTTCACCAGCATCTGTCTGGCTTCTTCCAACCTGCCTTGTAGCACATAACCCAGCACCTGCAAGGCCCAGACACAACTTGTACTGACTGAGATTTCACAAAAAGCTAGTCAAAAGGTAAATGAAAGCTGATCTCTGGGAGCCTGCCTGTGTGGTGAGGTTTAAAATAAATATATAAAAATCTCAGATCCTCACCTCACCCTGCACCAGCTATTAAAACCAAGAGATGGCTGTGTACATACAGTATGTGAAATTTCAAAGACACATTTGTATGTGCTTCACCTACCACATCCCAGTAGCTTTCATGTTCAGCAGGGCTCTCACTTTGCAGCACATCTCGGGCCTTTTCATCTACGTCGGCTTTGTGTAACCTTACCCAGTCAAGGAGGTGGAGCAAGAGGGAGCCCGCTAAAGTACATCAAGAAATACACAGCAACAGTTTTTATTATTATTATTCTCAGCCGAGGGGTATTGTAATCGTTTGGTCGTCTGCCCATTGAACGACATAATGACATTATCTGAAGAATGCATTGAGATATCTGCACCAAATTTATTCTGTAGATGCATCTTGGCATGGAGCAGAAGCCTATTAAAAATGGGTGACCTTGACCTACATTCACAAGGCCAAATGGCGACATGTTTTTTCAGCAACATTATCATTATCTTAAGAAAACATTGAGATATCATATTAAATTTATACTGTGGATGTATATTTACATAGAAAAGAATCCTATTGAAAATATTCAGGTATGTATTAGAATACAGGTGAATATATGAATGAATATATGAATATGAATATATTTTTGCGATATGTCCACCAGTAGGGGGCGCTATAACAAGGGCCAATACCCTTGAAGTGGGTTACCTACCAACAAATAAACAATAGGGCCACGTTGCTATGGTGTCAAATGTCACGTGCAGAAACAGACACACCAGCTGAGAGGTTAATCAACTAAAAATGCCAGTGGAATATAACAAGAAAGTAAAGGAATTAACTTGGAAGTCAGGGGTAAGTTTTTTACACCAATATTCATACCACATCTAGAACCTGCAGTTCTTGGCATGGTGCATAAGCCTATTGAAAATAGCTCCACTCTAAGGATTCTTAGTGCGCAGCATGTTATGTTTTTTAGTTGCTTTTAAAATCTCAACATTAAGTACAACAAACAATTTAAAGAGAAACTGTGACATGTAACAATAAAAACAAATTTAAAAACTAACCAGGAGCTGCATCTATAAACAGCACTTCACACAGATTCCAGATCAGTTCTATGGCCAACAGAATGGACACCTGTCACCACAAAAAAATTCTTACATTAGAGCAGAATCAATGGAACAAAATATGTATTTCTCAGAATTAATACAGTAATTATCATGTGGCACCATAAAGAGATAATGTCTCTGCACTAGCAGAACAGTACAGACCTGATCGCCATACTGTGTGGCCACCTCTGCATCTTGTGTAGAAACTGTGAGAAAGACAAAAGGATACATTTACTATCCCAGAGGAATTACCTGAAAATGAAAATATCACCGTATATTTAAAATTTCAGACCTGCAACTTGCTGAAGCTCCTCCATACATGCTCGTATCACAGATCTGTAGTTTTTGCTGATGCTTACAAATCTAAGAAAGAAGACAGGATTATTGTAATGCTTCTGAAATACAATACAGTAAGAGAGAACTCCTTGATGTAGCTGACTTACTGGGGTTTCTTATTCTTGCTGGGGAGATCCTCCCTAATCGTTTGCAGACCGACAAAGATGTGATGCGACTCATTGAAGAGCTTCCGTAAAATTGGGGAATATATGTCCTCATCTTTTCTCACCTCATGGATGAAGGAGGAACCTGATCCTTTTGCACCTTAAACCAGGACAGAAAATAGGAGTTTAGTATTCAGTGGAAGAGACAGAGAAGGCGAGGGTGTATCATTGTTATAACACTTCATAGATGTACACATACCTGATGCCTTGTAAAGGGTCTCATACACTAGGATATCACCTGGACCCCACGCAAAACCTAAATGTTTCCCAGCAGCAGCTGCAGGAATATTCTGCATTTAAAGAAACAGACCAGATGCATTTCTTGGTGGAAAGTATAAGTGAAATTTAAATTTAATATGCAATTATTTCTGTGGGTTTGAAAAATATTCCACTCGTTTTAATGCATAACAACTCAATTGCAGAAGAATTTGTTAAACATAACAACACTGATATCTTTGCACTTCTTAAACCACATTGATAATTGAACAATTCCTGCAGGATAACCTTTCACGTTTCCTACCTATATTGGGTAAAGTAAATAAATTTTATTTTTAAAAAAAGAGGGTAAACGATTTATACAGTTAGATTCAATTAGTGATGTTCTATTAGTTTTTTTGTAATTGAGAGCTAATTACTATACTGTGGTTAATGTTTGCTGAAAAGGGTTATTTGTCTTTCTATAAGAACTATTATCTCAACGCTAAGTCATTTAGTTGTGACGGTTGTTGCGTTACAGTTAGCTTGTTAGCGCTGTTACTGTGTGGCAGTCAAGAATGAAAACTCATTTTCAGCGAGTACTTACAGTGACTGGCGGCTCAACATCAACCTCCTCCATCGGGATGCACTATTATTGGTACACAAATATATATATAACAACTATCAACTAAACACGCTTCATGTCATGTACTATTACTGGAGCTTGCTTACGCGCCTCTGTCATTTAGTCAAAGCCCCTACGGCGCATGTATCATGACGTCAGAAGGGCTGACCTATTTACTGCCTGTTCTGCCGTGTGCCGTCTTTTTACTCGGTTTGACGTCTACCTATTGTTATATGGCAGGAAAACAATAGATTTACGAAATAAAAAAAGATAAACACAGCTTAATCGATCACTCTAATCACTGTGAACCGCCTGCAACAAGCAGTGCAACAAGGAAACAGTAATTAACACCATATATATCTTGCTCCTTGTATTCAAAATGAACCACTTTGTTATTTCCTTTGAGGGAAAACATTTGATTTATGCAGGTGTACTTTTACCTGGTATATGCTCATTTGCTGCAGTTTTAAGTGTTTTAGTGTACAAAAATAAAAACAAGATGGCCGCCATGTTTAATTTGTTAAAGAGAAGGAAAAACATTAGGTGCAATGACTGAATTCTGGTATGTGTAATGTGCTGAAAGCTGACAATGCCTTAACTAGGTAAACATTATGAGAGGGCAGCGGTATGATTGTGTGCTTTTAATGGTCTGGTCATTGTACCTCACAATAACAGGGAAAAACATTGTTGTGCGCGTGCATGTGCGGCTAGGTGCCTCTTTAACGCGCATGAGGGCTCTCCCGCCCATGCCCAGACTGCGCTTTGATACATGTGACTACATGTAGCCAATCATCACGCGGTGATGTGGACGCGCATTGACACGTGCCCGCGCACGTTCGGTTCAAATAATTAAAGTGGGGACGACTACGTGCGCGTACTCGTATTCTTTGTGTAGCAGCATAGAGAAGCGCCAAAAGAGTAACCATGGCTGATGAAAATCCAAAGGTGAGTGTTTCTACCATGTGTCAAAATACCAGTTTATTTTACCAGAGATCTGGTATAGCGGCTCGTACAAAACCCGACATTTCACGTGTCTTTTTTAATCTTGTTAAAGTTGAAAGTTAAATTTAACAACTAGCTAGCTGTGCCTACTTTGATAGACCGGAAGGTTTGTGAACGCGCACCGACAGGCGCGCAGATCGCTTTCTGCTTCATCACACTCAACCAGCTGGTGTCATCGTCGGTGTATTCCTCATTTCACTAATGCATGGTTGTTCACAGTGGCTGGTGTCTCATGTTGTGGTCGTTTTGAAGTGTAATAAAATCTGTACAGTCGTTATACCAGTTACAACAGGTTCACCTCTGACGCTGTAGTATTTATTTTTTTTAATCTTGGCAACTGTGCTGGCTGTAGTAGAGAAAATATACCTCAGTAATAGTCTGCATCTTGCAGAAATCAATATGAGAAAGAAACGCATGAAACGCACGCTATACTTAACCACGCCATCAGACTGTTTATGTATGAGTAACATCCTCTGTAGCGTCTTTACACTGAGGAAGGAGGAGAAAAAGGGTTGGAAACCACTGGTTAATTAACATGTTGCACTTTATAAGCTTGATACTTTTTCAATTGTGTAAAATCTTAACATTAAAAGTAACCAAAGCTGTCATTTTCTGCTTCATGTCTGAAATCTAGGATTATGAGAATAATGTGATTATAAAAAGGAAATGCTGTCTGTAAAGCTCAGTATTATTTAACCAGTGTGTTGGAGGTAAAGTCTATCTAGTTCATATCTTAACAACTTAACTGGTTATTAATATTTTGTAAGTGATGAGATAATATTGTCAGTGTAGCATCAGCTGTTTCTACCAAACCTAAATGGATGTTCTACAATTAATTCTCTCGTTATATTAAATCATCTGTCTTACAGTGTCAGAGAGAAGGATGCAGCTCATCGTCTGTAAAACTGTGTTGACAAAACAGCCATTGATTTTCAAGATAAGAGTTTCACAGTTAATTGTTACTTAACTGGTTTATCTGCTGGTCATCTCACCTTGGTTTTTCCTTCTGTTAACTGTCCTCTCTATCTGTACCCCCAACGCCACCAGGAAGCGGTGAAGACAGAAAACAATGAACACATAAACCTGAAAGTAGCAGGTCAAGATGGATCTGTAGTGCAGTTCAAGATCAAAAGACACACGCCGCTCATCAAACTTATGAAGGCCTACTGTGAGAGACAGGTGGGCACGGCATCTACTAATACACCTGCTACACACACATTTAGCTACTGGGTTGTAGGAATAACACATTCGGGGAAATTTGCGTGACAAAACCAACATCATGCAGTATATAACATTTGACCTAGTATATCTAGTCATTTCCAGATGTTATGTTAAGTCTGTCAGTGGAATATCAGCCTTAGATCCTTATATTAGAAAAAAGCACATTTACTTGGTGTTGTGAAAGTCTTACAAGAAATATGTTGCTATGTTGTGCTGCATTTACATCATATGAAAAATAATTATAGTATTTGAGTTACTTGATGGTTCAGGACAATAACTCTGAAGTATGTACAACTTTAATTTGTTTAAAGATGAAAAAGGCAGTGTTTAAAGTAATTAATTTATCCCTTTCACAGTTGTAATACAATGGAAGTGTATTGCTGCCATGTCCAAAAAAAATTTGTATCTTGTTATAATGTGATAACTTATCCTGATATCGTATCCATATCACATTGTAATAGAACACTTTCATGTTATAAGATTGAGATTTGGTTTGTATGCAATTGAACTCAGTCAACAATGCAATGAAATGTCACGGGCAAGAAGAACCAATCAACTCACTATTTGGACTGGCTGGACTGGTTTTATTCTTGAAAACGTTTTGAGACTTTATTAGTTTCATCAGTCATCAGAATTGACGAAGTCTCATGGATGAGATGAAAAGTATTCAAGAACAAAACCAGTCCAATTGAACTTCAAAAACAACCAACCAATGATGACCTGGACACATGAGAACTTACACAGACAATACACTATTTACAACACTAGAAAGAAAAACTATGAATACAAAATATAAATAAAAGTATAAAAATATAAACACAAGAGAAAACTGACTACATATGAGGGGCTTCATTAAGTTTGTGGTAAGAGAACATAGCTTTGACGTGGTTTAAAGCGCATGGCCCTCAGTTTTACACAGGTAGACTTTTGATTATTATCAAAAGTGCATTGCAGAAGTGCATTGACCTAGATGGAGCATATGTTGAAAAATAAACATCATAACTTAAACCATTTTTTCCAACTGTCCTTTTTCCACAAACATTTTGAAGCCCTTTCGTACATATACGGGGGTCCAGAGCTAAAACTAAGAATGTAAATATTAACAAGATATGACATGAAACTTATACTTAAGGATTTGATGCATGGATAACAGATAAGTAGGAGATTGTTGATCATTTATACAATTTGTCTAAGTTCTGTTTGATACATGTTGACATTTTGTTGTTATGAACGTGGTCGATGATACTGTTGATTAATTTGCTCACATTGAGGATGATTTTAAGATACATGGGTCTGACTCTATACAGAAGGAAGAATAAGATGTAGGGCCAGATCAAGCATTGACATGGGGACACATTTCATGTTCAATAAGCTCTGTGTGAAAGACTAAATAACTTATCTCCATGTTTAATGCATGTATGAATAGGTCTCAGCAAGTACTTTCACATGACACATGTTACAATTTACGGAAATCAAATTTTGGGGTAAAAATACTTAAATTGCTGCTGCGTGACACGGGAACTCAAAATGAACATAATTTTTTTTCACTTCACACAAATGCACAAAACATGCTGTTCTCCAAGAAATTGATACTAAATGAAACATAGGCCTTTAGCTATGATGTTAAACTACAATTGTGATCAATATTGGATAAAAATGTTTAAATGATAAGTTTTTATGAACACAAATATGTTGTGACATGGTGACAGCAGGTTGTCATTTTGTTCAGTAGTCATAATAAAAGACTTTTCTGGAACTAAAACACTATATATATGCTAATAAACTTTTGTTTAACATACATATTACAACTGAAGTGATATATACAGCTGATAACAGAGCATATTTTACAAATAATTTGATTGTACATAACCTTTTTATATTCTTGTCCTGTTGAATAATTAGTTCCTACAGATTCACAGACTTAAATTATCACCTATACAAGCAAGAAAAAATATTATCAAAGTTAATAGTGCATTTACATATTTTAGTCCTTTTTAGGTTTCATTTTATATTGATCAGTAGGCTCGGAACTTCTGATACTGAAAGTTTGTAAACAGTCCATAAAATAGAGTTCTTACGCTAAAAAATGAGCCTATTTGAGAAATGATAGGTGAAACTTTCATTTTTGACACTGTAGCATCAGTATCTGGAAGTATCAGGGAATAATCTTTACAACAGGTTTATAATATACATGGGTTGTATCCTCAGAGACTCCTGATCCTCCAGCTGATCAGTGATAACAAACCTGGAGCTGATAAGACTTCTTCCTTCAGTCACATGAGGGTCATATGACGTTATTGACCAATCATGTCCTTCGAATGCACACAGCTATTTTTTAACACTCAAGACACCAACGTCAACATGTTGTATATAAAGTAAGGAAACTACACAACCTAATTAGAGTCTGGAAAATATATATCCTTTATTTATCTGCTCTCCAGGCACCTTTAACTAAGCTTGAGTTTCATGTTTTTATAATGTATGTATTTCAAATTATAACGTGAAAGTGAATACTGATCATTTTTTATTTTTCCCACATGTTAGCAATACTCCTCTGTAATCACACATATACTTAGTGGCTGGTAATTTCGGCATTTTGAATAATGTAATGTAATAATATAATATTACAGGTACTACTCTGCATTACACTTGTATTCTCTCTCTCACTCTCACTCTCTCTCTCACACATCTGAATCTTAAAATAATGACCAGATGATGCACAGTAAAATGTTATCTATCCTGGTCCCATTTTTAGTCTTTTTTTTTTTTTTTACCTAAAGTTATTTTTTTCTCTTGCCGATGTTCATCCAGCTCTGTGCTGTGGCGTTTTAGTGCTCTGTCACAGTTACTTTTCATCTTTTAAGGCCATACCTCTCCTTCATGCCCCCAACCAAACAGTCTTAACCACTTACATCTATCTCTGTCTGTTGCTTTATATGCAATTCACAATGAATATCATTGTCTTTTTTTTCTTTATTCCCTAGCTGAATCACACTTCAAGTTTTCTTTGTCAGACTCTTTCTCAAAATAGAATGTAAAGACTCAAGATTGCAAAACAAACTCTGGGATCAGTGTCATTTAAGTTCTTACGTGTCTACTGTTAACTTGATTGTAACCATTATTACAGAGATAGAAGAATACTACTCCTAAGGTTTTATGGTAACCTCAATTTAGATCTAAAAACGGCATTCATTTCTAGGATAATTAAAATTTAAGCAAGACACATAGTATCTTATGGAAATCAGCCACTGGAATTCCTCTTGAATCAAAAGGCTAATGATGGCTCAGTTCCCTGGAAAAATGAAAACATAGTGCTGATATTGTCTGTTTCTTGCATCGCCAGCAGGGTAATGAAGTCAAAACTGCACTGGAGCCAAATGATTTTCTTTTGCCTGTCAACCTTGAATAAGTTACTCAGTGTTTTAATGTGTCTACCTTTTCAGGGACTGTCGATGAGGCAAATCAGGTTCAGATTTGATGGGCAGCCAATAAATGAGACAGATACACCAGCACAGGTAAGGTTGTGTTGATCACTAGATGAAGGAGTGTGTTTCATTGAGTACCTTTTGTGTATTAAGTCAGTGCTTGAACTTGAACTACATTCAATATAATATATGTGTATCATCACATACTCTCTTTAACAAGAAAATGTATTTGTTTTTCATGTTCTTTAATCAGAATTCTATTAATATCTTTTTTATAACCAATGGCAAATACGATTGTTGGACATAGAGCTAGTCACAGACTTGAAACATGAAATTATTCCAAACAATGACCAGTGTGTCTGTGGGAATGTCTGTAGGCTGAAACCAGGCACACGCCAGGCCTGAAGCCAAGACACGGATGAGAACAAGTTCACATGGGAAGCATGTAGAAGCCTCAGGCTATCAGAACACACCAAACTAAACTCAGTGTTGAATATTGCACTGTAAACAGATGCTTAAGTACAAACAGAATATGCAGTACATCTATTCAGCTATTTAATCTGTTCAGCTATCATGCAGGGTTATGATTATCATGAAATACCTGAAAAAAATCTCATTTTCCAGGCCTCGAAAAGTCATAGAATTAAGTAAAATTGTCAAAAGTTTTAGAAAGATTATAGAGTTTCACTTTTAAAGATGCCAAGTGTACACTTTTTGGCAGAATTTGCCATCTTCACATCTAAGTAGGTCATATTTTCCATATCCTGATGTAAAAATTGACACTAAAGCCATATTTTAAAGCTAATATTTAAAATATGTTATTCATGTGGGAACATACGCCCGGGGCCCCATTGGAAGTCCCTTTAGTCGGCATCTTTGTTGCACTTGAAATAATTATCTTAGACAATAATTAAAAAGAAACTAGGACAAAAATGTGTGAGATCAATACCCAATCTCAATAAAGTGGGATAAAAGGTAGAAAAGACATCACATCATAAAAATAGTGGGTACCCAATTACAGCGATTAAAAAAAATAAAAAGGGGACCTAAAACCTAATTATAGCAATAAGTGGTAACAGCAGTAAGACAGAAGTAAAATAATGAAAAAAAAACTAATAATAATAAAAAGGAACATAAATACTAAACTCAAATAAATGCAAGTCTATAGAAATGTGACGGTAAAGGTACAGTCTTTTTAGATTTGAGCCTCGACCTTGAACGACTGAAACTGTCCCACCCGAGGATCTGAGGTCATGACTGGGCTCATAGGATATTAGCAATTCGATCATGTAACCAGGCACCAGACCTAGACCAGCTTTAAAAGCGATCAATAAAATCTTAAAATCAATTATGAAACAAACCTGGAGCTGAGCAATGAAAAAAAAAACATTGAATAGAAATGAAAAAATTATGGAGTGGGTTTTCATTAGATTTGTGGAGGTTTAGGTGCTAGTGAGGCGTTGTTTAACTAAAAACTAAGGCTGATCATGATTATTATTTGTAGTAGTAGTATGAAAATAGCCAAAATAAATGTGTGGAAAGGTAACTCAACTAAAGGCTTATCAAATCTCATGTAATAAATGTCACATAATTTTTATCTTCTTGTTTTAACAGTTGGAAATGGAAGATGAAGATACAATTGATGTGTTTCAGCAACAGACGGGAGGCCTGATGTAATCAGCCACGTGCGTCCCTACTTTTCCTTCTCCGTCTGGCCTTGTGACACTCAAAGGCCACTTCTTCGCAACTTGTTCTATCGTCTCAACACAGTTCCATGCAGAAGATGTCACTCTGCTACACCTACCTGCTGTATAGTATTTTCATTCTTACCCTCATTACTTTGTACATAAACTACATCCAGCTCACTCTGTTCAGGTTTGTTTGATGCTGTATTGTTGTTCATGTTAAGGACGTCCCTCCCCAGTGCAAAGGGCTCGTTCTAAGATTGTGGGAAACATGAATGGTTGTAGGGTGAGGATTAATAAAACTGTTTTTACAGATCAAATGTTGTTGGACTAAGCTTGGTCCTGCAAATCTGATCCTGAAGCGTACGATTTTGGGACTCTGTAAACGGTATACCCAGTGTGGGAATGTGGATTGTCGTTTGGTTTCTTTAGTCGGCAGAAAAGTTATTTGATTTTATACATTTTTTATATAGTAGTGAATGTGTAGAATGTTTCGATCAATAGTTTAAATTGGCTGAGCATCGAATTTGGGAAGCCTGAAAGGATGTTTCAGTTAAACATCTGTACTTCTGTTATGATGCTTGTTAAAATAAAAATGTCTTTTTCCAAACTTTCCCAGATTTTGTCTGACTTGAGTGTAATTGTTTGACTCTTTTGATGAACTGAAGAAAAGAATCCTACATACAGTATATCCCTGAAGTGATTGTAGTGTTACTTTATCCTCATGTCATGATAAATACTTTCATAATAAATGCTTTGATGTGGAAAAAGTGTGCCCTAGGGGTTTGGGCTGTACTGTCTGATCCCTGTCATGAAGCCCAGACCTGTCACCAACAAGACAAGCGATTGCTGCGGTTCCGTCCAATCAGAGAGGAGTTCGGTGGAGTTTGGCCCAATCAGAGAGGAGTTCTGTTGCGTTCTGGCCAATCAGAGCTGGCCGAACGCTGGTGGGCTGGGTCTTCTGAGCTGGCACCGCAGAACCAGCCGATCTGGTTTCCGTTACGTTTTACAGTGTCGGGTGGAGTCTACATCCCGTCGCATCTCTGCAGGGAAGGACGAGAAATTTTTTTTCGTTAGTTTTTCACTGACTGTTTGTCACCACCGAAGCACCGAAATACCCCATAAAGATGACGACGACGACCACCTTTCAAGGAGTGGAACCTGGTGCTAAAAGCAGTTCCAGGTAAAAGGAGCCGAAACCCGTCCACGAAGGAACAAAAGAAGTGGGATGCGGGCGAGCCTTTCAGCTAGCAAACGCCTCTTTTCTGCGTCTGTTTTAAAGAACCCTGCTACCTAACATTGGCCCGCTGGTGGCCGGCAGGGGATTTTTGTGGATTTAGCTAAACTGTCACATAGTCTTGCTAATTAACGTAATCTGGTTGGGTGTCTGATGCACTATATAGCCTTAAGCTACACAAAGTTAGGCTAATTTGCTTCACATATGCGATTAATTAGGGGTAGAAGTTAAGAAAAACAAAGGATCCAAGTGGCTGGAGGGATGCTTTTTCATCTGGGGTTGAAGAAATGGGACAAAGCTACCCACGGTTAGCTCCCATCTGGCTGTAGAAGACTACAAAATAACTTTTTCTGTAGTCCAAGTCACAGATCCACTCCTGGCGCTCTCTAACAGGAAATATGTTAAAGTTGTTCTTAACTGTGGCTTTTTAGCAGTTTTTCAATAGAGTCAGGAAGCAGCTCGTGAACTTGAGTCCATATATGTGATTGATCGCAGAAAGAATCCGAGAGTTGGTCTGCAGATGTCATTATCACTGATTGAAGTTTACAGAGACTCTCTCCAGACTCCTCTATATGTAGGTGTTGACTCACAATAACTGGTGAATCATTGTTTTAATGGAGAAACTTAAGAGGACCACTCATCCTTCAAACACGCAGTCATAGTCTTTCAGTAAGTGATGCGTCTTGTCTGGGTGCCTTCCTCCCCCTTTGCAGGGAAAACAATGCAAAGAAAATGCCTTTTTAAAATATGGCTGCCGCAGTCATTTGGGATGCTTCAGGCCGTGGAAACCACAGCCTTTGGGAAACTAGTATTATTTGTCAGGCTTTGGTGTGTGAGCGTGTCAAATCTCGGTCATTCAGTCATCAAGCGTTTTGAAGTCGCATGCCGTTTTCTGATGATGGGCGGGGGCTTTGAGTTGGATAAGCCTGTAAATCTTTCTTGAGCTCTTTTGCTTTTGCTCCTTAAAGCCCCTTTTACGAACGGCTGGTCATTTCTACTGCTGGCTCATCGAGGGAATCTGTACAGCAGCAA
>JAPQRQ010000027.1:13041358-13052105 GCA_037367365.1 Apogon talboti | reverse complement strand
CACACACACACACACACACACACACACACACACACACACACACACACACACACACACACACACACACACAGAGTCATTATTTTCCAAGTACACTCCTCCTGGTATGTGCTTTTATGTCTTACTCAAAACACACATACACACCTAATTCCATGACTTGTACCGGTGTGACAAATGCCTCACTCGTGCTGCATTATGGCTTTTAGCTTGTTTATACTGGAGAGGCAGCAGGGCTTTGATTCAGGGCCTAAAGCTATTGTTAGATGGCAACGTAAAGTCAAGCTATAAACTGTGTTGAGACATATTTGCCCTGTCATCTAGAAGAGCATGCCAAGGACAGTCAAACCCTCAATTTGGCTTCTAAGAAGACTGTGAATAATAGACTAATAAGGTATTAGAGGACGTGGACATGCACATACAGCACTCTGGTGATCAAAAAAACTGTAGCGTCATAAGCTACAGGTTTGAGTTTGAGACATTAAAACATCTGACATCTGTCTGAAGTAGATGGGTTATAGATCATAAAGCTAACTGGTTATCTCTAAATGCTTTCATGCACTTACTTATCCACAACATCATGCAGAATAATACTCTTTAATGTTTATATCACATGACACACTGTACACTGCGGAAATCCCCTAAGTGCAGGAGACCTACAGAGTATTTTCTTGTCTCTGCTGTATTTGGTCCTCCCCTCTCAGCCTTGTGGAGCCTGCTCTGAAGTGTCCACTCTGCTCTGTGTTTATTATCTATAGCCAAGAATGCAGCTCTGTGATGCTCACTGCTGCTGCTGCTGCTGCTGCTGCTGCTGCTGGGGGTGTCAACTGATACAACAGGCTGTCTGTACTGTAGGCCCGAGGCCAGGAGGGAGCCTGTAAAAAAGATAATGGCAGGCTCACAGAGATTCTGAACATGGATATTAGCAGGCACCAGCACACACCAGTAGCATTAATGTCTAACATCTGTATTAATTAGGCACAAATTGATTTGAGTGAACACTGCCATCAAGGTTCAGACTCATAGAGATGGACAGAATAGCACTGTATATTGTAATCGTCACGTGCTGAGTCAGCTGATAGTTTACATTATAGCTCTGTTAGCTTAGCTCTGTTTTTAGACAGACAACATTCACAGAAATACCATAAATTAAACTCCATTTTTTTCATTTAGAGCTGTTGTGTCCAGTAGTGAAAACAACAACTGTACTTCTAGCTTTTATCACTTTGAATCTAAAAGTTGTTTCTTAATGGTTCTCATCCCATCTGGTCCCTTTTCAGTACCCAGACTGGCAGAGTGACTCACTACTCCCTCTAGTGGTCATATAAATTCCTTAGACTGTTGGCGTAAATAGATTCCGTTCATACTGTATCTCTACAATCTAATACACTGACATCTTGGCATCATTTCAGAACAATTCATTCTAAACACTGATAACTTTATATCATATTGTTAATAGAAATACAAATACCACATATAACTCCTTTTAAAGACATTTCAATAAAGTTTCATTTAATTTTTTTTGCTATTTTCTGCAGGATATAGGGTCAGAGCCTGTATGAAATGCTAGCAGATCCACCGTTGCTGGGAACAGCCATGTCCTGTTGTGACATGAATAAACATTTTATTGCAGCAAACAATCATTTTAAGTGTCGATGACTCATATGTGTTCATAAATCTCACTAAAGTGCGGGTAGCGCTCTTAAATTACCAAGATAATGATTGTTAGTTGCATGTGTGCTTATGCCAGCAAACACATCCCTTAGTCATTTATAACATAGCTACATCAGTAATCCCCGTACCTTTATAAATACCTGGGAGGTTAAAGGTTCACTTTCTGTAAATGCAGAACTTACTCTTCAGTCAGTCAGTTTCAATTTGATTTGTTTTTCGACATGACACTTCATATACAGCTGCAACAGTGATTTAATATCAGTAGTAAACATGTCATTCAGATAATGATGCTACGCTGTATTTTATTACATTTAACACAGATCTTTCAAGTGCAGATGCATCTGTAAAAGCATGCTAATGCTATTACACTAAATGCGTCAGTGTGGTTCTCCACCTTTTTTTTTCTCTTTATTTTGACAGTCATAACTTAAGTCAAAACAAAGTGGCTCCAGCAGCTTTTGCCACAAAGGTGTGAAAAATAATACAGAATGCTGCATTTGCACAGGGAACATATCTGGGCTTCTGTTTCTCATGCTTTTTATTAACTCACTCAGTTGTACACCTGTAACATACGGTAACTACATATTTCCCAGGGGAGGTTTCAGCCCATAAAGCTCTATGGACTATTAAACTGTCTCACAAGTAGGAAAACTGATCCTTATCTACCACACTGGTATTGTTTTATAGACTGCCTTGTAATCCTGTTTAACTCTGGCTTCTAACGCTTTTATATTCTATGATTTGGCTCTGTGTTGACTTTGTGACAGGTACAGGACTGAGTGTGTTTGGCAAAGCGGTGCTGGATTTCAGTGAGTGACGGTCTGATTTGCATTGAAAGGCCAGTGGTAGGAAAAGGTGTTGCCAGTTTATCCCCTTGGCTCCAGAACGACGGCTATTCATCTGGGAGGAGTGTAGTTCAGGGTCACGGCCAATGCCTCTGCTCGACTACGTGTGCGACCACATGTGAGCCCGTCGATGAGTGTGAGTGGGTCCTTTCTCATTAAGAATGCATCCAGGTAAAGACCTTATGTGGGTTGTGAAAACAAGCTTGAAGAATGGCTGTCTGGCCATACAATTTGTCTCGCTTTCTTTTTTGTTGTTCCTCCACTCATCCTCTCTCTCTCCGCCCATCCATCCGTCCTCAGCTCTTTCACAGGCAGAGTTGTGAAATGCTGTGTTTGCAGCATACCCTTAACATGTGTAATGAGGGCCATAAAAACACAGGGGAACAGATGGGCGAGCAGAGGCGCACAGCAGGAAGGGAAACAAGGTGATGACAATCATGTCCGTAAAAATGCATCAAAACTACATCATTTATAAATTACACAAACACATGACGTGACTTACTCCTCGGTGCTTGGTTGTGGATCAAAAATATTTGAATACTTATGAAATGGTTTTGACATAAACCACTCTTTTAAAGGTTTCACCATTTTTTAAAAAATATTTCTTTTATGCTACATTAATAAATAAACCTAAAAATAATGTTTTTGCTGGCTTTTTAAATTTCTTGAAAAATGTATGAAATGACTCAACATTACTTCAATCAATATTATCCAGTTTCACATAAAGATATGCAAAAGATCCAGAGAGTTAGTCTAAATATTTTTTGAGAGAACTTAAAATCATGAAATCATAAATCTACCCAATCATATAAAATGTCACTTTGTTGTGATCATTTTACATGTTGCTATAACTATAGATTCACAGAATTTAAAACATCATACACAGAGCCCAGTCAAAAAAAAAAGAAAAAAAATACACAATATTTAACTGGACTGCCTTTAGCTTATGCAGTGTAATAATAATAATAAGTAATAATAAAAACTAACAAACGCCACACACTTCTCTATCACATCCCAAATATTCTCAGTGGGGTCCAGGTCTGAACTCTGTGGTGGCCGATCCATGTATGAAAAGGATGTCTCATGCTTCCTGAACCTCTGTCTTACAATTTGACCCTGATGAATCATGGTGATGTCATCATGGAATATGTTTGTTTCATCAGAGAAGAAAAAAATCCACTGAATTCCAAACCTGGTCATTCACTGTATTCAGGGAGTCACTGACCTCATTTGGAGCTAATGTAGACCTGACCAACTGAACCAACCCCAGATCATAACACTGCCCCCATAGGCCAGTACTGTAGGCACTAGGCATGATGGGTAATCACATCTCACCCTGATGTGTTCATCACTTTAGAACTGGGTCAGTCTGGACTCATCAGACCACATGACCTTTTTCCATTTCATCATCATCACTCACTGCATCAGAGTTAAATAAGATTCTTACCCATTTACTTTATTTAAAAAAATTTTTTCCAAATTTTTTGGCATAAAACACATTAAGCATTAACTTCATTGTATGCACATGGATGTGCCATATGGGTACATTTCTAATAATAATGGACAAAACCAGAGAATATATGAGGGAGCTTCAAAAGGTTTATGGAAAAAGTGCATAGCTTTGACATGGTTTAAATCACATGGCCTTCAGTTTTCACCAGATGAACTTGAAGGCTGGTGTCATCGCTTGCAGAAGTCTGTTGACCTAGATGACACATATGTTGACAAATAAGCATCGTAACTTAAACCGTTTTTTTTTCCAAAATGCCCTTTTTTCCACAAACTTTTTGAAGCCCCCTCTTATATTAGTCTTCCTGTAACTGCAGCTACTAAACTTGAAAACTTGTTATCAGAAACTTAAATAAAGGATAAATGTCATAAGACTTCCCCTCCCAACTATAAAGAAATAAAAAGAAAAGAGCAACTGGGAAAAGGAAGAAAACAAAGAAGGAAGCTGAACATCCTGCACCTCCTTTGCCCTCCTGCACAAATACAAAGATGACCTCCTTTTGCAAACACACTCATGTCAGGTAGTTGTGTATTTCAAGCAGTCTGAGCGTGCACCATTGTGTATGTTTTCTAAATCACTGTTTGCATGTCTGCCTTTGTGTGTGTGTGTGTGTGTGTGTGTGTGTGTGTGTGATTTCTCTTGTGTTTCAAGTATGTTAAAGTGCTGCACCCTCTCCCTCTGTTGGTCTTCTTCAGTCATCTGAGACCAATAACTAATCACTTGACATGTTTGTCCAGGCACAGCCATGCACTTGACCTGTCATGTCATACACACATACACACACACACACACACACACACACACACGCACTTGCACACACTTGCACACATTTCCTCACAAAGCACTACAAATAACATCAATCAGTCAAGGCCTATAGCTAATACATAGGAAGCCATGCATTTACTCCAGCCTATAATATGACCTGCAGCAATTCTCAAAGTAGTTTCTGTTCCATTAGTAAAGACACTGGCTTCATTCTTTCCTTGTATCATGTGTATAACGACCTCTTTTGTACATAACTGTGTCATAAGGCAAATATGACCTCAGAGGAGTGCAAATCCCCTCGAAGGGAAAAAGGATCATAGACTTTAGAGAGTTTTTATGAATCCTGTTCTAGCAGTGATAGGTGCTGTGTGTGTGTTTTTTTGGCCCCAAACAAGACTGAGCAGGTGAGTACAGCAACAGACTCTGCACACTCATACACTAACACACGCACTACACAATACAGTCTAATTTTGCAGGTGTCACTCTCTCCTTCAGTTTGTTTCTGAACTCACCACGATTGGCTAATGCATATTTGCTTTAAGTCTGCCAGTTCTCTGCTCTTAAGTTAACCCATAGACACCCAAACAGCCACCGGTGACACAAACTTTCTACAGATATAAACTGTTTAATACCTGTTGATTCACTAATCCTATCGATCCATGTAAATAATTGGTGTAAAATACAGTTTTTCATCTTTTCATGGTTGTCAGATATGACCCATTTGGACGTTCAGAGGCTCTGTAGTTACCGTGGAAACACCGTAATCTTCTACAAAATTGATTCACCAGTAAAACCCATGGAGTTGGATCAATGACAGTGGATGGAGACACTTTTTTTTTTAATGTTCAGTTTTTGATATCTTTGCTAAAAAAGTCATTTTTTCTTGAGTTTTCTTTATTTCTGATATAATATTCCTCAACTTTAATTTGAGCTTTTATCAACATCTACATAATCAGTAAATTAAATACAGGAAAATACATGATTTTCACATAAAAAACACAAAATACAGAGGATAATAATATAATAAATGGTGATCAATCGATCAAGAATTGTTAAGTTTATTGAAAAAAATATTTTGGACCTGCCATGAAAATAGCACTGGGTCTTTATGGGTTAAACTAGACAACTGCTGGCAGTGCTGAATTATATCGCGTCAGTGCCACATACTGTATCATCTTATCGGCACAGCTTTGTGGTGTTGTTATGGCTTCTGTGTGTTACTGCTAAAGTTTGCATGGTGAGTGTGAATCAGTCCTGGGCTGTTAGGGTGTGGATCATTCATGAGTATATGTGAACAGTATACTGTATGTGTGTGTGTATCCACCTCCCCTTCTTTTAGACCGATCTTCCCGCAGGAAGGCTAAATAGGCACAGACATGTTTTCTGGCTGCAAGGCTTGATTGACTTAGCTGTTTGTTATGACATTTTTCCATGGACCTAAAGATTTGAATCACACTCACATAAAAGGCCGGTGGTGTTATCTCATGGCTCGTGGCAGATTTAATGCACTTAAATCAAGAAAATTGGCTCTCTGACACATTTGAAGTTTCAAGACTCACTGATTTAAAGGCTCTGCAAAATAAGTCAAGATGTCCCTTAAGAAGCTCAATTTAGGCATTTATATCAAGTTTAGATTCATATTTAAGAGTCAAACTGTTTCTCATGCTGAAAGTTATATTTGGTTACAAGATATGGGATAAGTGGTTACACATCTCAGTACTTTTTCTAAATAGTCATAGCTTATATTTAATAGTTTTCAGAAGGGAAATGCAGAGATGAACAGCCCGACACACGCCTTTTCTGTCAGATCTGTTATTTGCTGCACAACTGGTTGTAAACTGAGCTTAAGCCTTTTTATAGTTCAGAAACACACACACTTAAATACACGTTACACAGGCTTTACTCATGTCTTCCAGTCACTCAGTGGCACATTCACTCCCTTTCTCTCAGACCAGCTGGCTTTGTGTTGAACACAGTGACAGCACCACCACATTATGGCATTATGGGCACAACATGAATGTCATGTATCGGACTGATTTGTGGTAGGAAGCGTTTCTAAGAACTTAAGAACAGGACGGGGTAACTGACTCATCAGCCACCGGATGAACTTACCTCATCTGAACAGCGCTGGGTGAGTGGATTCAATGCAGGAGAGGGACCAGGGGGGAGGAAGCGGAAAAAAGAACAAATTTTGTGGTTTTTATCTGAGAGAGTTTTGTCGGTGTTTTGTTATTGCACCATCACCTGTTTTCAGGAACACTTGCGTCATCAAGCCACTCAACATGAAATGCTGTTACTGACATGGAAGAGAATTATTTGTCGAGGCTAGAGAAGACCTATATTGTAGCTTTGAAATATTACTGTTAACTATATCATAACCACTGTTCATTTAGTGTGTGGGTGTTGTTTAGTTTTGTTAAATGAATTTTCTATCCATATAGAGGAGGCCTACTTTAAATACATTAAAGTTCTTAAAGTTCTAAGGTATCTTTAAGTAAACCTCGAGTATTATTTAAGTATCTCAAGACAGAGTCGAGTGGCTTCTTTTTGGAAATCAAAATACGGTCACCCTGATATACGTGTAAGGTAACTGAGGTCACAGCTACTAAAAAACTAACAAATCTGTGCCCCCTTTCATTCATGTTACCTCCAGTGGTCACCGTTTTCTAAATGTAAATACCACTTGTTCATACCTGAAGCCTTTTTCCTCCGTCTTTCTTCTTTCAGAAATGTTGAATTACCTGAAATTTCATATATTAGATGCACATATACAGTGATGGTCAAAATAATTAGAACACTTGAAAGGTTTTATCTGTGTGTGTGTTTTTTTTTTTTTTTAACTGACCATTGAAATACCCATAAAACGAATGAAATATCTCCAAACTCATCATTATGAACTATTTGAACATAACTCATCATCTATAAACCATAGCATATAGTCACCATAAAAAGATTTAGGTCATTTTCATTACAAAAAACAAGCCATTTCACTGTCAGCCCTTCACAGAAGAAGCCAAATTCCTCGTGTATTCATCGTCAGGTTGATTGTGGTTAAACTGATGGTGATGTAGAGGCTTAGGACACAACTGTGTGATTCTGTTGAATGTACAAGGCCTATCCTGCTCATTACATAAACATTAAAGTTAAAAGTGGATAAAAACAGTAGAACTCACTTCATCTAATATTTGTTGTGCACAGAGCGACCATCTGCACATTTTATGAACATCATGAAATTAAATCATGTTTTGGAAGCAAAAAAAAAAACGTATATATCAGCATAAATATATAATAGTAAATATCAGATCTGTCAGGTTTTCTAATAATTTTGGCCACCTCTGTATCTTAACCTAATCTACATACAGTATATCTACAGAGATCTATACCCTGGTACTGGAGAGAAAAGAATGTGGCTAATTTATGTGCAGATGATTCTGTTGGTTGCATCATGCTGTTTTTCAGTTTACAGGCAGGTGTGAAACAGGTGTGATGAGAATTAACACCTCAAAGGCCATGGTTGTTAACTGGACTAGGGTGGAGTTCTCTGGGTTCGAGATGAGATGCCGCCCCAAGTGGAGGACTTTGAGAATGTGCACGAGTGAGGGAAGGATGGAAGATGCGGTGAAGAGGGAGCTGAGCCAACAGGGGGAAGCTCTCAATTTACCAAGTACAGTAGCAGAAATGGGTTTCCTGTGCAGGTTGACTGGGCTCTCCCTTAGAGAGACAGTGAGGAGCTTGGTGATGTTCAACAGGAACCAACTGAGGTGGTTCAGGCACTAAGTGTGAGAAGATTCTGGAGGAATTATTATAGTATTGGTATGGTCATCTCAACCTAGGGTTTGACCTTTGACCCTAATGACACCTTGACCTGAAAATCTAACCAGAGAACACTATAAAGTATAGTATTGAGAAGTACAGTTTTATTTATGTGCTGCTTGTTCTTGTTCTTTCATGACTAAATTTTAATTTCACATCAGTGCTGAGAACTCCACACTGATACAAACAACAACAATAATAATATTGTATCTGTTGATTTCAGAAAAAAATTCTCCTAATTTCAGGTGATTTTACTCACTTGTCCTTACTTCATTGTCCCCATTTACAGTGAGATCATCCAGCGCTCGGGTGAGGAGGACAGAAAAAGAGATGTCTGGCATCACAAGTCCTAGTAAGTACAGTGCATCCTTTTTTTTTTTTTTTAATCTGTTCTTACGTCCATGCATGCACAACATTCATACCGGTATTTTTAATATCTAGTTAAGACTCTCCACTGACAGCTAGCTCCATGTCTCGTATCTGTCACCCACACAGATAGAGACTGTAGATTGTTGGAGTCACACAGTGCCTTTACCGGCTTTAATCCATAACATTCGTGTGAGGTATTACATAAGTCAGTGTTTTTGACCTCCAGTAGAGGGATGTGGTAATGCCGAGGGCAGAGCGGGTACTGTTCTCTGTCTAGATAGCAGTAGATGTCAGGTAAACAGCAGAAACAGATGTAGTGATAAAGACAAAGAGATAGATAAATGTCTAACAGGAAGACGTGTGTTTGAGTTTGTCCATATCTGTGTATTGTGGTTTGTGGGTATGTCTGCATGAGCACAGCTGTATGTTTGGGCTTTTGCTTTACTTTTAATACAGATTGAAAAACTCAGTTCGGTTTTATTAAGAAAATATGTCAGAGCTTGGATTTATAATCTGTACAATACACAACACTCCCCAAAAAAACCTTTAACAAGGAAAAAAAAAGGTAGAAACTTCAGAAAAATTCTATTTGGCACCATTAACAGCTATATATTTTCTATATTAACATTACTTAGTCATTTATGCTTATTTTCAAGTGTTTTAAATATGTTTGCAAACATTTTAAAATATGTAGAACGTTATTCTTGTGGTGTTTGTATACATGTGTGTCAGGTAAAGCTTGCCTATGTGTGCATTTATGTGAATACTCATATGCATGCAGGCTGATTCTGTGGCTGAAGCTTAGCATTAAGACATCTTCATGCCTTTTGAAGCGCAAACGTCTTCTGCATCATCAGCACAAACAGAGGAAATAGGATGGGGCTGAAACAGACGCTCAAACATATATACAACCACCATCAACTTTGCACACAAATCATGGACCGTGCATGAAGGCACAAACAGTGTGTTCTGCAGGATGTGTGGTCAGTGAAGTTGACAGGCACATGACGGTGTAGCAGTATAAAGGAAGGTATATTTGGTTGTGTGTATCCTTTGGTGAAAGGTCATGAAAGCTAAAACATATCAGCAAGCGCAAACAATGAACATGAGGCTATGAGTGTTTTAAGGTCATATGTTTTCAAGGTTCAGTGAATGCTCGTGCGCTCTTGACTCAGTATTTGTCTGTGCAAATTTATAAGTGAGAGAGAAATAAAGTCCTGTTTGTTTGAAGTAGAAGTAGAGCATCTTCCTGTCAGTCTTGTTAGTCTAGTCTAAAGAATCCTGTGAAATACATTTGACCTTGACAGTTGAATTATAAGCACCATTTTATTCGTGCTCAGAATCTGCCAGAACCTCCTGAGAGTCCATAAACTCAGACCCACACTGATCTGATATGACTTTGTTATCACTAGGCTGTCACATAACATTTCAGTTTGTCTGCATTCGCTGCATATAGTTTATGGAATTTTTTTCTGCCTGTCTTTTTCATGATGCGCTCTTAAAGTGTTGCATGTTACTATCTGTGATCCTTGAGAGATAGAAACATACGTATACACACACACACAAAGGCATGCAGAGAGATAAAGACACACTCACGGCTGCAGATACATAAGCGCATACACACATGTTGAACTCTGGGAAGTGCTTAAGGCTGAGGATAAGGCTCTGCTTGTCAGCAGACCTCCCTGACGTTGATGCAGTCGCCACAGGGCATGAGCGTATGTGTGAGTCTGCTTGTGTGTAGGTGTGTGTGTGTGTGTGTGTGTGTGTGTGTGTG
>JAPQRQ010000027.1:13002803-13036029 GCA_037367365.1 Apogon talboti | reverse complement strand
TCCATCCATCCATCCATCCATCCATCCATCCATCCATCCATCCATCCATCCATCCATCCATCCATCCATCCATCCAAACAAAGTATGACAAAGACAGTATCATAGGAAATTTAGTTATTAATATTTAACACTGTGGAAGGAATTCTGAGACTCTGACATTATTGATGCTTACAGTTTTTTATTTTCTTACTTAAGAATACTATGTAATATTTAATGACATGTAGCGACAAAAGTGCAGATCATAGTACACCCTTCACTGGACCTTATAGAGGGGCCAAAAACAAAAAAAGGCCCTTGTTAGTGCCAGTGTTTGGGGGATATTAGGGCATATTAATTCTGACCCACATTTCAAACATAGGAGATGACAGTAATGTGTTTTATCACTGGAGGCAACCTTCCCCTTAAAACAGACAAAAGGAGTTTTGAACAACTGTAGATTCAGATTCAGAAAACTTTATTTGTCCCCCGGGGACAATTTACGGCACATGTGAGCAGCATGACTTGAAAACAGGACAGTATGTATAAAAACGGCTCACTTATTAAAACAAATAAGTAGAAAAATAAACAATATATACACACTAAGAAACCACAAATAAAACAAATTATTTTATCACCATTTGTATTCTGTGTGTAAAGTAGATTTTGTGCTGCAATTGGTATTCCATTCTTCCAGCAGCGCCCAGTCATTTTCTGTTGACGTAGATCAATCTGAGCAAACGACAACACAACATTTCATATTTAGAAGTTATTATACGGTGCTGAAAATATTTTTATGGATGTTATGTTACATTTCTGCAATTTCTACTACTAGTTTTCTAAATCTTACACACTGGACTTAGGAGAGACTGATTAGTTTTACAGTACATCAAAATCAATATAAATTGTAATTCATATACAGCAATTTCCTTAGCTAATAAGCAGTAAATGAGGTATTGATGGAAAACTGTGAATTGCCTAGTAATCACAGAATATAGCCATATACACTGTTACCCATAAAGTTGGAATAATGTTTTCAGATACATTCCTCTTTTTATTCCTATTTATACACATCAGTAATCACCTATGACCAGGTTCAGTGATTACATACCTTGACCCAGTTAGACTTTATCTATCAAGAATAAATCACATTGTCACAATCATTTCATGAGAAGAGGTAAAAATATTTTATTCTAACTTTATGAGCAATAGTTTATTATAAGTTGTATGGTTTATAGTGGCTAATGAAATGCCATTATGCTGCTAATATGTAGACTGATAAACACATAGTTAATGGTGAAAATTCTACTTAACATGCTTTTTTTTCTCACATTATCTTCCTGCTCTTTAATTCACAGTTAAACAAATGGGATCTATCTCACCTCATCTCCTCCTCCCCTTTTCTCCACCTTTCACCAACTGTAAAAGAATAGAGCTGAAACATCTCTTCCCACCTTGCCCCTTCATTTATTCCCTCCCTTGTCCATCCATCTCTCCTCTCTCCCTCTCCTCTGTGCCAGGTAGAGCTGCTTATTATGGGGGTTGTCATGTAAACAGAGCAGTGGTAACTAGCTAGTCACATCCAAAATATACACACATGTATAAATGAACACATGCAATCAATGCAAGCGATGCACGCACTCGCAATGCACAACACACACCGTTTTTTATCACTTCCAGATGGCTTATTCGATATAGCCTGACTCATGGGTGAGTCGTCTGCATCTAGGCCAACAAAGCTTTTGTTGTTTTAGGATGAACTCAGCAGGAAGTTGGGGTTTCCTCTGTAGCTGGTGCTGTTAATGTTCAAAACTAACAATGACTGTTTAAGCCTTCACGTCAAGTATATGTAATGTTTCTACTGTGTTTAAATTCTTCACAAAAACAATTCTTAGCCAAGAACAACCTGTGTCTATTTATTATAGTTTTAATTTAATATGTCCGTTTATAAGATCACACACATAACACACAAAAAATGACCAGTGGTAAAACATGGTCAGGATTTAGCGGTTAGTTTGAGTGTTGCATAATTATTTCTATATGAGGTTGTAGGTCACAAAGCATTTGCAGTGAATGAAACAGTTTTGGTGTATTCTTACATCTTTACTGCCCACTGTGGGTTTGGTTACCACTGACACATTTCTTGAAGCTGCATCTCAGATTCCAGAGTTTGCAAGACGTCTGTCCACTGGCATAGGCTGGGCCAAAGGGGAGGGGGGGGCAGACTGGCGCCGAATTGTGTGTGTATGTGTAGTATCACTTATATTATGAGGACAAAAATCTCCACAGTCAATTATGGGTGAAGACTTGTATAAAGGTCAGTGGAGGGTTAAGGGTAGGGTAAGCGTTATGTTTAGGCCTGTTATGGTTATGGTAAGGGTCTCCAGGAAATGACTGCGAGGCAATGCGATGATGTCCTTGAACGCACGGAAATATAAGATGTTAGTGTGTGTGTGTGGAGACCGAGCGCTGACGTTCACAACCGGTTGTTGCTTTGGCATCGGCCTAACAACTGCCACACCAGCCTGGCATCTGTTTATCTGTTTATAGAAGTAATCTCTCCTCCCACTCTCTGCTCCTCTCATTTTTCAGCCCTCAGGGGGTAAGACCCGAGAGTAGATTATAGTACTCATCATGTTTAACAATAAAGGTTTTAAAAGTATTACTGATTTTAAACCATAGAGCTGAAACAGTGCCTATGGTCCCTCATGATGTTTTTTTTTTTTTTAACCAATATGTCTCATAACCTTCAGCTATGAGGAAGACAACCATGATGTGGTAATTACCTGTAGGGGAATTCACACCATGAGAAGCTAAAGATATCCATACTGATATGGCATCAAGATTACCCTGTATAACCTTACACTGCCATACCCACACTCACGACATGACCCACTGTATCAGACATGTGCTTTACTAATTGCAGATTTAAACTGTTTTCCTGAAGCATCGCATTGCAGAGTGACTTATTTATATATCGTCAGTGGAATGCTTCTCAGATCAGAGCAAAAAACATTCTAGCCTTCCTCCAGTGTGACAATTGTTACAGCAGATTGGATTAGCGCTGTCTGGGCTTGCTGGGGCTTGCAGGGATATGCAGTGGAAGGAAGTTTGCTGTTTGTGTATGAGTGTGTGTGTGTGTGTTTCAGTGAAGAGGTTGGTATGATGGGCTGTTGCATTGCTAGCCTGAGTTTTCACACTTGTATATTTGCATGCATCCGCTGTACATATGGATATGTGTGTAGAGTGTGTGTGTACATTAAGCTCAGAGTGTGTGTCTGTTGAGTAATCGAGTGTGTTCTGGGGGAGTGGAAGAATCTGGCACACTTGTGCTGGGCGGGCAGGACACGCTGTGTGGGTGGAGGGTGTGTCTGGTGCAAGATTCTCCCCATATCTCCATCTTTATCTATTTCTAGATCACATTTCTGTATGCTAGTGACACCTCTACCGCTGACAGGGTTGCCCGTAGCAACAGGTTTTATTTATAGGTGCAACACTGACACCTGCTGGAGACAGTGCCATAGTGCCAGATACTGTCATAGATCATATATACTCTAATATACCGTTAAAATGTAGTTTGTATATATCTTAAAGAGGCAATGGGGTGAGAAGGAATAGTGAGAGTGATTTTAATAGGGTGGTGGATGTAAAGGATATAAGTGGTGTTCCCACAGCGAGTGACAAAAAGAAATGCTTACTATATCTGGCATCCCAGGGTGATTCTTGAAATATTTTCACCTGCCATAGCAATTAAAGCCTCCTAGCGCCATGTAAATGTGCTCACTGTTACATTACATATTTCAGACGAATGACCAACTCACATTAAAAACAAGAAACCACACTTTGAACGAATGAAATTGAAACTCTGCTAATACAAGTAAGTGGTTTTGTGCCTGACCTCTCACTCTCATTGTGATTCACGTACATTGCATTTCCTCAGGAAGTGTGGCTGTAATATTAATCTCAGCTAGCAGGTTACGGGACAGTAAATCCTCATATTTGTTTTTAAATGATGCGTAGTGTATGTTTGTGCACCCGAGCACATCTGTGTTTATGAGCGGTAAACAGGCCTAAATCAACAGAGAATACAAACTTTGATTCCAACGTAAGCAACAAATTGGGGTTAAGCTTGCCAGACATGCAAGATTTCACTTCCAAATGCTGTATTATAAATCACACATGGGAAAACAACTATTAGGGAAACTGTAGATTTTCTGTCACTGTATATCCTCTGTAATGCATTACAGCTTTAATCCAAGTAACTTTCCATATCTCTCCAAGCATATATTTCATTCCACATGCAGTATATATCTCCGCAGTTCCCAGTGTGCACACAGTGAATCACTTGAGCTGTTTTCAGATGATAAGAAATTGCTTGAAATTTGACAGTGCACTGCTGTTCTGTATTCACAGATATTCTCTATCAGCCTTATGGTTTAACCATCTGGTCTAAGGCCAAGCAGTAGTGTCATTGTAATTTGGCCTTGAAAATATGGAACCAACTACAAACATGCACCATCATTTCTATGCTCGAAGTGAAAGTTTAGTAAAAATTATTTACTTCAATTTAGTAAAACTTGTAGAATTTACAGAGCTGCAGCAGATCCACCGGATTAGCTTCATGTTGTAAATCGTTAGCCTCATAGGATAATTTCCTAAATCAGATTTTTTGCTAAATTGTGATATCTGCGTAAAATGAAGCAGCAGTGTGAGGAGAATAAAGTTACACAGATATCACAATTTGGCCAAAAATATGACTTTGTTATTATTATTGTTTATGCTATGGGGCTAACGAAAGGTAAAGATGCATTTTGCTAAGCATCTCAGTCAACAGCTTTTTCTGCAAAACACAAAACTCACACAAAAATAGTTGCCAGTTCTTGTTAATTCAGCAATACTTCTGTTCTCCTTTTCTATATTTTAAAGGTGTCTTTTTGTGTCTTGCTGCACTCTGCACTTATAGTTTACTCTATGCTGTGTTTCTATGTTACTCTTTTAAGTTGTGCATCTCATAAAAGTCTTTCCAGGGACAGGTGTTGTAGATTAGCATTGCTATAAACACTATGATGCTTGCATTAGATGTCTGTTTCCACTTTATCCATGAATAAACAAATAATGCATACACACCGCAACTGCAGCTCCTATCAGTACTGGCCTTGGGACAACTTTTCACTGCGGGAAGTCTGGTTTTCACAAACGGTGTGATCCGAAGAGGACAGCAGTTTACTTTTTGGTCAAATTTGGTAGGGAAGCATGAACTGTTTGGGTATCATCGAGATTATCAGGATAATTTAGTACAGAAGTTGTGGGTTGTGCATTCTTGACATGCATTCATTGGACAACTACGCACAGACGTCCCCCAAATACCACATCCTTCTTGCTTATTTTTCCCAAGAGCACGTACACAGACACATACACACTGACCAACACCCCTCTCCCCTCCTCCGCCCCCACACACAGAGGCTCATTCACATGGTCATTAAGTCATTAGGCTACTTATTTATTGATGTCTGCCTCCAGTGGAACTGAGCATGTTAGCCGCTCCACTAACCGCCTTCAAGATCCTGTCCACACCATATTAGTCCATAATACGAATCTCTGGATTTATTTGTGTTCTTGTTCTGAGTTTTCATTCCGAGTGCTATTAGATAAGGTATAAGATTGAATGAAAGCAGTAAAATATGTGATTTTACTGTACAACTTCAGATGCCAATGATACCACCGCCACACAGAGCTTCTCTTAAAAGTTGTAAAAAGTTGCCAAGAGTGTGCAGTCATGTGGTTGAGAGGACAGAAAGTGTGTTTTGAATGTTAACATGCAAATAATTTCACCAATCCGGTCCAAAACGAGAGCTTTCACAGAAAAGAGGCAGTCAGTGTGAGGAGGGCTGAGGAAGGGGAGGGAGGTATGGAGGGAAGGAGAAGAGGGGGGAGGGAGGACAGTGAGGTAGAGAAAGAGAGAGAGGGAGGGTGGGGGGTTGTCATCGCTTTCTCATTCCATGCTCTGGAAGTTGAGAAGGAGGAGAGGAGAAAAATAAGTTGCTGCTTTAAGAAAGAGAGGAAAGATAGAGAGAACGAGAGAGGAGAGCTGTGGGTTTGGATCAGTGAGCTTCTCAACTCTTATGTTTTTTTTTCCCTTCTCCTCCTCTCTCTCTCGCTCTCTCTCTCTCTCTCTCTCTCTCTCTCCTGCACGGGCTCCTAATTTGGGATTTGTTTGAAAGCGGGACTGCGCCTCAGGAAGACTTTTCCTTGCTAGGGAAAGGGAACCCTGCTCCCTCTCTCTCGCATTATACACACACGCACACACTTGCTCCCCAAAATGTCTGATTCCACTGTCAACGCTCACTTGGAAGGGATCATATCAGACTTTGAAGGTTAGTTTTTTTCTCACTTGCAATCTGCTGCTCTGCTGGTTTTTCTTCTTCCTTCCTCGTCACTCTGTGGAGTGAGGCACTCTTTAACCCTGCCGTGAGGACACTATAGATAGTTTCCACATGTTTGATTGGAACCAAACGGACGTGGAAAAACGGAGAGTGTGAGGGGTTCGTTGACATCTGCAGTGAGCTGTGGTGTTTTGAGGGGAAATCATGCTTACTGCTCTGTAACTTTTGTTGAGATGCATAAGTGTGTGTTTGTTGTGGATGTTCATGGGCGTATCCATGTCTTAGCTGTGGCTGCATGTGTCAAAGAAAGAAAAGTCTGCATTCGCAATCAACTACTTTAGTTCCTCTCCTGCATCGTAGAAAGTTCTATTAGGGTGTGTGCACATATTGAGCAATCACGAGATAGCAACTGACCACACGGCTGTGAGGGGAACACCTGGCACACCTCCCCCCTCTGCTTCTCCCTCTCTGGGGCTCTTTTTCTCCTTTTTCTTGTCATCTGTCTGCCCCTGGCCCACAGATTCCCTCTGTCATCCCTCTCCTCCCACCATACCTCCTCGTCCTCCTCTGGCTATGCTTCCCCTTTTCCTCTCTCAGCAGCTCGTCCATCCTCAGCCCTTCTTTTTCTGCCCTGACTGGTGGTGGATGCGAGGCTAGTGGGCGGGGCTTGGTTGTGACATGCCAACACCTCTCCCCCAACCTGTCTGTCTATCTGACTATCTGTCTCTCACAAACACATAGCCATTAGGAACACATCTGCACTTGTCCAGAGCTGCGCCTCTGTCAACACCAGTTTGCTTGTGGTATGTACGGTGAATCTCCTCGTCTTTCTCTCTTTCCTGTCTTGAGGCCTCTAAACTGCTGGCTTACACAGTGCAACAGAGCAGAAAGATAAGTGACATTCAGAAAAGACAAGCATCTGGGAGAAGACGTGTGCTTTAACCATATGGCTCAAGGTCATGCTTTTAGACATCCCTCACATATGTGTAACACTAACATAACAGGCCATTGTTTTGATTGTCAATGGTGTGTGTGGGTGTGTGTGTGTGTGTGTGTGTGTGTGTATCACTCGTCAGTGTGTGGTCGTATCTTTTTGTCACCACCATGCACCATAATGGCAACCACACAACTATAAAGTAGCACAGTATGGCACGGATACAGCACAGATGTGGTAGTGTTTGTTATTTTATTGTTTTACTGCTCATTGTTTCTTTATTGCATGAGTAAAAGTAAATTCTGATTCTATTATAGTATATTAAAGCAGTGTTAAGTGTTAGAAGTATTCAGACCCTCTTTAACTAAGTTAAAATGAAGTCATTGCAACAGCATTTACTATTAGTTATTGTCTTATCAGAATCATGTTACCGCTGCAATAATGTATGTGTTGTGTTTCCCTGCTGGAGATGTTTAAGGCTGAGCTCATTTGTACTACTTCATATACTGCTGACTAGTTTAATCTACACCACTGCATCATATTCTATTAGATCATAGTTTTGTAGCATTGCTGACCTGTGAGAACTACAAATGATCTTTCATGAACTCATAAAAACAGCCCTGTTTTTTAGCTCAGCTCTGTGACAGGGCAATTTCCAAGGACTAATCCAAGAGGTTTTTTAAAAGAGTTTACATAAGAGGAAGAGAATTTTCTCAACCCGTAAAGAAACGCTTAATCAGTTTATCACAAATAGTCAAACTCAACAGTGTCATTCCTGTTGTTTTCATTGGACAGAAAGAGGATGAAAACTGTAGTCTGAAAAGTTAAGTTTCTAGACAAATACAGTGGCATAAAATGAATATTACTGCATATAACATGTTAATATATAACATACATCTGCTCTGCCACATCTCAGAGGCAGTATTTTCCTCTGAGATGAAAAAGTAACTCATCATTTATATATAAATACAGTATCATGGTAAAAAAAACAAAAAAAACCCAGTTATATTCCACCACAAACAAAAGAAAGAAACAGTTTAAGACTATCAAGCATATATAAGACCAAAAATCTATTGATTATGCAAAAACAAAGAAAGGCATCTACTTTTTCTTCGCTCACATAAATTAACATACAAGTAGTCTGAGTATTTGCCATGGCGTTGTTGATTCAATATTAGAGAAATCGAGTTCTAATTCAGAAGGCACGCCACTCTAATCTATATTTCATACTTGTGCATAAAAGTCATATTCAGTTTGTCCCGTATGTTGAGTTGGTATTGATTTACTTTGTCATGTCAGAAGCTGAGACAGAGAGACAGAAGGCAGGACTTTCATGCCCATGAGGCTGATGACCTCAGCTGTAACCTCACTGACACAGATCATTGACCGGCCACTGACACTTCCGCTCAGCACGAGCAGCCACACACACACTTCAGTTTACAGCTCATTGAAGTCCAGCCTCAGTTCGCTTGGAAACAGGTTTTGGGTTTTTTTTTGTTTAATTGCCAAATTAAAAATATATGCATTAATGAGGCATTACAGACATTAGAAAGTAGCCTATTATCCTCTTTGAACTCTTATTTCATGAAGTGGCATAGGCGAGTTGTGCTGCTACCAGCCCATTTTCTCTCAGTTGATCTTTTTCCCCCCTCATTTTCTCTATATCCATCTTAGCTGCATGTTAAGGGCATTCACTGGTCCAGTGAGAGGAAATTCCACAGGACTAGATTTCTGTGGTGGGCGCAAATGTCGGGGTAGGCAGTGGAACAGAGGATCTGTGCATAGCCGGGTCTGTTTTTACAGATCTGCATTTGGCTTGGCCCACATGGCATTCACAAACCCAATAACAAGTTACACATAACAAGTTTTAACAGTCAATGATAGGATAGAGTTGCACATTTAATCACACGTCTAGGCAGGGAACTGCTAATGCACGAATAAAAATAAAAGTATTTAAGATTAAAAGGAGGGTAATTTGATGAGGCCAGTACACAGCTGCCAGAAGGTGCTTTCTACATGACTCAGTAGCAAAAGTATGCTGATATTTACTAAAAGACACAAATTATTAATCCTTGAGCATTTTTAGACTCATCGTTGTGAGATTCTATCAACACTGTTTGCTCTTTAATCATATGCAATCTCACTAAATTGGATACACACACCTTGTTATATAGGACAAAACTCCTTAATAATGATGGTGAGAAATTTGACGAGAGATCACGGAAGGAAGTCAAACACCATATGTTTCTATATGTAAACTGTTATTATAAGCCAACTGCCACTTAGCTGTGGCTTTGGACTTTTTCAGGACCTCAGATGATTTAAGTGAGTTGATTCTGTGTAACCCACGAAACAGAACTATTAAGGTATTAAGAGTCTTTGTGAAACCATTGTCATAAATATACACTTCTGTTGAGAAAGAACAGAAATGTGTTTTATGTATGCTATAGATGTTAGTCTTTAAAATGTGTCATATGACTAAACACTAGGAGGAATCTCTCTGACAATGCTGTTGTGTAAGAGGGAGGAAGTTTCTTCTGACAGAAGCTGATGACAGCTGTAGTTATCTGCATTATCCTGGTGCCCTGTTCTCACCGGCTGTTACAGGTTTCCTGCTAATGACGCCAACGGCATCAGTGCTGCTGGGAAACACCCGGGTCACTCTGAGGTAGACTGAACACAGCAGATCTTTGTTAGGGTTTAGAGCTGCTACTTGCTGTTTTTCTCCCCACTGGACATGAGGAGTGAAACCTGCACCAGTGCCAGCCCCAGGAAAGACCCCAGAGATGCCCACAGGCTCCATGCAATGGCCTGAAATGACTACGTCAGATGAATTTCTATTTGCAGAGACTTTAAAGTGTTTTTGAGAATTGAAATATGCACCTCAAGTAAAGAGTTTTAGGTCCAAATTATGTTATGTGGAGCTAGTTGTAAACTGCAAGACTTCAAGACATTGTATCAAATAATTTTCAATGTAAAAAGCCCAAATAGCACATTTCAGTTGATAATGTTGTATTACCACTGTATGTGTGTGACTGTAATTAACTCCAGCGTGGTTGGGAGGTGACACAATTTCTGCTTACATCAACATGTATTTCATTATACCTCAAACACTCAACACAAAAGACAATACTACATTTTGTTGACCCCTTCATTTTTTTCTTTTGTCATGCTTAGAGAGGCACAGAGAATGTCCATGTGGTACTCATCCAGTACATGCTACAATGGAGAACAGAAAAGCAACATCATGTGATTTTCTGCCAGCTTAACCATTTTTCAATGAGCTATTTGTAACATGGATTCAACTTGTGTGTGAATGCTAGTTGAAAAATATCATGCGTCATATCTTTATTTAACGGCCCAGTTCACTGGCAGATTTACAGTAAAACTTTTAGAATGGAGCCCTGAATTAACAGGGTTGAAAAATCTTCAAAGCAGGATCTATTTCAATTCCAAGTCAAATGAAAGGTAAATAAAGGGGTGGGGGGGCTAACACAGAGATTCAGCCAAGGAAAGGGAGACAGAACTATGGCTGTTAATAAAAGCAAAGCTGTGCTGACATTTGGTTCACATTGGGGCTCATTAGTATTATCTGACTTTGGCTGGAAGGTCTCTCATCACAGCCATTGCCTTAGCAGCAGCAGCAGCTTGGAGTCATCAAACAGTTGTGTCCTTGAAATCACACTTGTGCAGCTAGTACCCTGAAAAAAAAAAAGACAACCTATATCACATAAGTACTCATGCAGACAGTGAGGTAGAAGGGCTATATTATTTACATAAATCTAAATACAGACAGAGATCACTGTGCAATTGCTGTTATAGTATCAGTCATACACATGCATACAAGTCCCATGATGCAGTGTGGTATGACGTCCACAAAGGGAAGGTTTGGCTCCAACTAGGGCAAACCACTAAAGCACCAAAAAAAACAAAATCATTCAGGCGAGCGCTGTGTTAACTCTGTAGTCGTCTGCACAAAGAGAGAGCAAAACAGTTACGTGACAGCGTCTGTCTCCACTGTGTCTGTGACGACCTCTCTGTGTCGAGGCTTCTGTCACCACAGAGCAGGAACACACCACATAGTTAACACAAATACAGGCAAATGGATCATTGTGTCACAATCACTGTCAAAGATGGTTTTAACTGGTATGTGATCCTAAATATAATCTATACATTAAAACCAAGTGGCCTCTGTGTGCATGCGTGCGTGTATGTTTGTCTGTCCACTTTCTAACTCAAAAACTGTACAGAGCTGGCCTTTGCTGTTTGGAGTACTTATGTATTTTGGGTCAAGGATCAGACTGGTGAAATCAGCAAGTTGATAGGACCAATATTTTGGGAGATATTAATAATTTTGGAATATAATAGCCTTACAATCACGTTAAATCATAGAATTTTGATTGAAGTGGGTTGCCTAGCAACAGATAAACAATAGGGCCACATTGCCATGGTGTCAAACTTCATGTGCAGAAACAGACATGCCAGCTGAGAGGTTATTCAACTGAAAATGCCAGTGGAATTTACCTAATCATTGAAGTGGGTTACCTAGCAACAGATAAACAAAAGGGCCACGTTGCCATGGTGTCAATTTTCATGTGCAGAAAGAGACATGCATGCCAGCTGAGAGGTTGTTCAACTGAAGATGCCAGTGCAATTTACCAAGAAAGTAAAGGAATGAACTGTACCAGAGGATCTAGAACCCGTGGTTCCCCAAGGGCCAACACATTAGTTTCTACTTGTTTTAGCAAAAAACAAGTAAAATACAAGGAAGACAAAGGATGTATACATCAAATCAAATGCTCCCACTCCTGCCTCATTTCCTGTCCCTAGTGATGTTCCAAAGAAGCTCTTCTTTTCTCTGTTTTCAGATTCGTCAGGCCCTTCTGCATCCAATGAATTTTACAAATAACAACACTGTCTTTCAGGAAATTTCAAAGCCAGTTTTCATGGCCATGAAATTACATTAGTCCATGTTAGCAACATAAAAATGTTGATGTCAGATGCAGAGGATCTGTGACGGTGGACATGCATAGCCTACTATATGCAGAAATTGGATCTGGGTCACAGTGTCTTCGTTATTGACTTCATCTCAACATTTGTCCCTGTCATTCTTAGGAAGTGTCAAAACTGCTGTATACAGCGAACACACATGATTTAGATTTTGGCACTGGAGGTGGGTGGAGTAGGACTAGCAGTACTGTGTCACCAACAGTTACTCATTCAAAACACAGGAAGTTAGGCTTTATAGAGATGAGTAAATTAGCAGTTTTGGAGAGCTCCTGACTGGGAGTCGAATTGCTCACAGACCTCTAACTGACCTCACATTATCTGTTGCTGAAACCAAACCTTTACAAAGAAACAGAAAAGATTATAATGACTTATTCAGTAAAACCCAAATCTCAATTCTAATTTTATGAACCATTAGATCAGACTCTGATAGCAGGCACCAAAACCTGCTTAAATTTACAGAGGATGTGAAAACAGTGAGTTCCAGGAAGACTGTTGACTCCCTTGCTGATGCCTGGATCATCAACCATGAAACAGGCCAGATGCTTGCACAGGATAGGGTGTTCATCTGGGACACAGACCGTGCTCCAAGGTTTGTAGTAGTTTGCTGCAGTCTGGGCCAAACTGAGGTGAGCCAGGTTCACCCTCATATCTAACATAGACTGGTTTATCAATTTACAGTTTGAGTAGAAATAATATTCATGACAGTAGGGCCAAAAGTTGAAAATGAAAAATTGACTGATGATGATGATGATTAGCTAGTTCACTTTGAATGAGTAGGGTTTGCTTGAAAAAGCACTAATAAGAACTCACAAATAGAACTTATAAAATTGAGCTGCAACACATTCACTGCAAAAGCAGTCGTAGAAAAGTATTCACTAAGTTCATAAAATATGCAAACTCAAATACAGACAAATGGCTTTTTTGTTTTTTCCTTATTTAATGAAACAGAGCAATGACGCGACTTAGTTACACTTCTCGCGAGATATTACGAGGACATGTAATCAACAACAGATGCGCAAGATGTTAGCTTAGTTGAAGTACGAGTTTTCGTCGCTAATTTTCAAAAATCCACGGCCCAAGAATTTTAAAAACATTTGTCCTCGTAGTGTTGGCTTATTTTGTTCGCTTGTGGAATCCCCGTGGTAAATTCGTATTCATATCCGACATAGTTATTAAAAACTACTCCGTGAATATAAAGGACTATTATTCAGTTAGCTACAGAGATATTTAACGCTACATATGGCGAACACCCTGCTGTCAGGATATGTAAAGCGGGTCAAATCCGGTAAGACCATCACTCTTAGTTCTCTTGTAGATTCAAACAAACTACCGACTTGTCACTGCGCATAAAGTGGTTATGGGTTAAATCACATTTTTTACTACTTCTCTTTCACATGGTGTGCCATGGCGGATGTGGTACTGACTCAAACTGACATTCTTGGCCTGTGACTTTGCTGATGTTAGAGTTGTTATTCATGATTTTATGTCTAATCTCATATAAAGATCGAACTGTGTGTGATGCCACCGCAAAATAAAGCAATAATTGGGACTTCTTTGAATAACGCTAGCTCTCCCTGAGCTGTGTGATTATGTGATTATGTCTTTTCCTAATTTGTTTATACTGGATGATACTAGTGGTAAGATTGTAGGGGTGAAAAAAGTGAATGTTATACAGGTGTTCTCCAACAAATACCAGCATCTGTGTGTGATAAGAGAGTCCTCTGTTTCTGGTCTAACCACAGGTGTTTTGTGTTTTCCAGCGCTGAAACGGTCGTTTGAGGTGGAGGAGACAGATTCATCCACACACCCTTCGTCTCTGACTCGTAGGAACACCAACCCTCTACGCCCATCCTCCTCCTTCTCATCCAGCCAGCGGAGCTACGACCTGAGTTCCCGTAACTCTGACTACTCCTCCTCTTCCAGATCCTCCCCTTCTGAGTCTTCCAATCCACGTTCACCCAAAACCGGCATGAGGCGCATGGAGTTACCAGGGGGTCGCAATCCTGACGCAGCCTCTTCCCGACGCACAGAAATCTCCATCGAGGTCTCCTCCAAGCAAATCGACAACTCACCCAGCGCCGGCATCGCCCGCTTTGGGCTTAAGCGGCCTGAAGTCAGCCTGAGTAGTCGGATTAACCCTGTGGACAGCTCCTCCAATTCCATTTCTAGCTCTGCAAATAGGCGAGCAGAGCTCAGCATGACACGGTCCCATGAGCCCCCCACTCCTCCCAGGAGGATGGATGCCCAGCTGACCTCTGCACCTCCCTCAAGGATCCCTGAGCCCCCACAGAGGAGAGCAGAGCCACAATCCTCCATGCTTAGTCCAACTGAGGCAGGATCCAAGAGGCCAGAGATGCCTATTTTCAGACAGGCCGATGGTTTGGTGTCCGGCAGTGCATTGGAGAACAACAACCACCCGCCTCCTGCACCCAGCGCTCCCCTTCCCTCCCTCACAGAGCCCAGAGTGGAGAGGGTGCAGTCACCTGTCACAGACCTGCCCACAACCCGACCCACAGACAGTGAGTATCTGCTCCTTGTTGCTTGTTTTTCAAGCAAATTGTTTGCTAAAGTAAACAGCCCGTGTAAACGATTGAAGCATTTCACTCATGCAATCTGTTATGTTTTTGCCACATGCCTGTCTTCACTTTAGATGATTTTGTTGTAAATGGTTTAAGCATGAGCTCAGTTTAGCAGAAACCATGCCACATTTTTGTAGAGTTGTTTTAGATGTTTTAGAGGGTTTAATCATTTAAATTTGTTTCCAGATGAATTTAAGTGTTTATTCCCTTTCTAAAAGCACATCTGAGGACAGTCTAATTCACAATTGTGTTTATTTTCAGTTTTATCCATAATATTATATGATGCACATTTGTAACTTCTTCTAAATTTATTTGGTTTGTATTTGAATTACTGTCCTTCCATTCGTTATGTCTAAATGCATCTGTGAAGAAACGGTACTAACCAAAAAGACCACAAGCATGATTCCATTTGAGCTTGTCAGTCTAGACTCAAGACTATTTGAATGTAGGTCAGGAGGTGTGATGAGAATCCCAGCGCTGCTTCCCAAACAGCCGCTAAAAAGATCTCATACAGTCAAGAAACCATCAAAAATTAGGTAACAACAGATGCTTTTGAATTTGTTGGGTTTTTGTCTGTTTTTTTGCATTTTTGCTATTTATTATTTGCTGGTGTTTTGACTGTAGATGTAATATACATATTATAAAGTAAATGAATGTAAATTTATAGGGGTCTTTCCTTTCCCTCAGGGTAGTTTCCATCCACTACTGCTTTATTATCTTTCAGATATGATGCAAGGGTGATGCAAGTCTGAAACTAAGAATCATATGTTTTTGCAGCACGCTTCATAAACTCATGTTACTGAGGATTTCTGCCGGGCTGTGTCAAACACTGTTGAGGTCAGAAGTGGATTAGAAGGCTTTTGAATAGTTAAGCCCAGTAATGCCAAGAAAAAAGTCCTTCCTAATTTGGTATAACCCTGTATTTTTTTTTACCTCAAGGTGTAATGATGACTAGGATTGCGGTTAACATTTGCTCTTGTTTGTGGTGACCTCATGGCCTTTGTTTTAGCGCCACCCTCAGGACAAACTTAGCATTTTTTTCCAAATAGGTGGTAAAGTTTTATGAACACCTAAAGTGAGTATGTTTATTTCATCCACTATTTTGTTACCATGGGGGGGGAAATGAATTTTAACCTCTAGTGGATACTAACAGGTTTAACTTTTATTATTTTTATTATTGGTTGCATCTAACTTTATGTGCAAGGCTGTGAGTTTTTTTAGAAAAGGGTTTATTACAGTCTCACTGGGCAGGCTTTATGTTTTTATTGTTTTATTTCGGTGTCTGTAAATTTTTGACTTGAGACTTATGGTGGGAAAGTATGTGTGCATACTAAAATAAGAGTGGCTGTTAAATCTACTGCTTTTGCATGTTATTTGCACTGTTTGCTTTTCTCCTTGTGATCCTATTAGAAGAGTTCCTCTTTATGCTTGTACATGCCTGCCTGCATGTGAGTGTTTAGTACTTTTATCTGGACACAGCTGTGCTCGTGCGCTGCTTGCACTGGTGGAGTAGAATCCAGGCGTAGGCGGCTGGGAGGTGATACATTCCAAATCTGGAGGTCATAAAACATTCAACATAAAAATAGAAAGCCTCCAATTTCCACTTTTATGCAGCGCGTTGCCCATATTATCCACTGTGCATCTTACACAAACAAATCTACAGATTTAGTTCTGTCTCTTTGTTGAACATTTTGTAAAAATCTTTGTAGGTACCAGTGCTGTAATGTCAGTAAATCAGTCTAATTAAAAGCCAAGTAAGTGGCCTTATGTCAGTAACTGAAACTTAAGACAGGGAAACTGAGTGGATTAAGTCACTATTTCTGCCACCTTTGGCTCAGATGACCAGTTCCCTGCTCAGACATGCTTTGCAAGTGGGAGCTTGTAACAAAAAGGAAGTGGAAGAGGTGAGAAGCAGGAGACTGTTCGTAGAGGGGAAATGAACTGAAGAAAGACCCAAAGCATGCAAGGAAGCGAGTGAGGTTTCCTGTAAAGTTTATCAGCTAAAAGAAGAAAAAATGAGGAAAGTCCACGTTTACATCCAGTAATTGGGACTTAAACTAAACAATCAGACCACACTGGTTTGACAGCTTGCCTAAAACTGCAGTTTAGTTTCCATTTCCTCAATAGCCACACAACACAGATTCAGAGCAAATTCTAGTTTCACAATCTTATTTTTAACCTTTTTTTTAACTTTAAACACTTGTGATGACTGGGAATGTTTGTGTTTATTTCTTTGTTGATTCCTTTTGCTGCTAGTGTATCCAGTGGACTGCTGACAGTTTTTGTATCTGTGTTTCTACGTGTTTTGGGTTATTAGTTTATAGCTTGAGGCTGTGTGATTTGAAAGGGCCAACATGCCGAAGCGTTTGCCTGTACTCAAGTGCTTACACATATCCAATGTGCACATAAGGCCTCACACAGATGACAGGGTAGAATGTCTCGCCCAGGGGAGAGTGACTGATGAACATGCTCATAAGCGATACGCTGGTTGTTTTTGTGGAGGCTGTCATAAAGTAAAAGGTGGTGTAATGATATACTTCGTTTTGGTTTAATTGTGAGCTATAATGATGAGCAGCTGTATCCGGTATTGTGGTGCTTCTACGGGATGTGATCTCATCTTTATAGACACACACAGATTCATTCATTCTGTGCATAACTAATCTTAATTTCCTGTCCATGCCTTGGCTTTGATTCATTTTGTCTCAACGGTGTCAAAACAGTTTGCAGGTCAGGTCAGTCATTATGACTAAAAAAAGGTACTTTATTTAATTTCAGTTGATGATAGGGTTAAGAAGCATATGTGTCTGACTGTGATTTTTATTTTTATTTATTTTTTTAGATGATTCATAAGGAGTCAGTGCCCTTAAAATAGGGAAATCTGTCTATTCTCATCACATTTTGAGTTGAATACAGTTTTTACTTAACGTTGATGTGTTTTTGTTGTTTAACAGAGTAGTCAAGTCACTGCGGTTCAGCTACAGCTAACTTTAACTAAAAACCTCAGTGACATTACAGAGAATCTGAGCATGCATTTTAACAAATATTTTTGGTCAAGTGAATGTCCAATAATGCTCTCAAAGTCTACTAGACTGATGTGGAAAGAAAATGCTTGATTATTTTAATAGATATTGTTATACGAGTTGTGATTTTAGTTTCAATGGTCATTTTTACATTTCTTTTTCATGTTTTTTGCACATATCCAATGTGTAAACAAGCTTGTTTCCTTGCATCTGGAGAATATAATTTGTAGGCCGGGCCATCTCTGTTGCACCATATTTCACTCACAACAGCGTGTTCTAACACGTTTTACCTTTTATCAAAAAAATTTCTGCTCCTGCAATTTAAATATTGCATGAGGCCATATAGTGATTTCACTAATATTTCAATGAATTCTTGAGTTCTACCCAATTAGAAGAGGAAACATTCTGCATGTACATGACTGTAATCATTCTGGTTCCTTTTTTTTAAACATAAAAAGTGCCTCATTGTGTTTTCATTGTTGTACTATGCTGCATGGGTAAGATTTTTAAGATTTGTTTTCTGGAGACTGTTAGTCTCAAACATATTGACCTGATGATAAAACATGTATAAATAATATTTACCATACGATTATGTGATTAGATTAGAAGGCCTTTTCACACAATAGCAGAGCCAGTTTGTCATGAACAACTAGCTCCATGGACTGAGATGATTTAGTATTTTCTTCCAGCTGAGTCTGCAACAGTTTTTATTGATGACTCATTATCTGATGATCTGTTGGGTCTTGTGCTGGCCTGCTGATTGCTATCTTAGTTTCACCACATTAAAACAGTATTCATCTCGTTCTCACAACATAAAGGCCTTTTCATTGGCCTACCAGGGACTTGGCCAGAAACAAGGACTTGTGCAGGTCACAAGGGATGGAAATAGTCTCAGTAAATTTTTGCATGTGTGTGGGTGTGTGTTGTGTGCATAAGGAGTTACACAAAAGAGCAGAAAATGCAGCCACTCACTCACCTGTGTTTGGGATCCTTTAACTCAAAATAAAAAGACTGACACAGAACTAAGAAATGAAATGTGGTTTAATTGCACAATTTTCAACTCTCCAGCAAAACATTAAAACAGCTCTCATTTTGGAAGCTAATACATTAACAGTGGAGGTCGTCTTTAACAGAGCACACATCATTTCACTATAATTTATTTATCCATAAGAAAAATGTACATCCTCCTCTTCTTCTTGGGACACAAGATGCAACAGCAGACAGTGAGTCATTATTATTAGATTAGACATGCTGGACCATGATATTTTATATACGTTAAACCTTGAATTTTATAACAATACCAGAGGACGGAACTATCATCTGCTATAAAAAACATTCTGCTCAGTAAAAACAACAAAAGCATAATTTATTATAAAAAAACTTAAAAGTACATTTTGCAAATAGAGCAATTAAGCCTAACATTTCCAGTTATGTTTTTCTTCAAGGTTAAGGTTTAACTATGGCCTTTTTTAAATATTTGTATTATAGTTTTCCAAGGCAAGTAAAATCAATTGTAATACTGTACAAAGTTATTTATAGTTATTTACAAATAATTCAGTTGTGATCAGTACTAGAGAAAAGTGCAGTCTACACCATCTTTAATAACAGGAGTGTCCACTCTGATAAAAACTGCAGACTTAATCCTGATAACCTGTTAACACTGTACTTTGAACTCAGGAATGGAAAAGTGTACGTGTTCCCCACAGGAGGCTGGGTGTGTAAAATAGTCTTGGAATGTGTTCTATCACTACTAATAAAGTGCAGTCCAGCACCACAGCTGTGCAGCTCAGCAGGGGCTTCTTATCATCTGTATTGAATAAAATGAGTAAAAATTAAATAACATGTCATGTTTTAGTGACACATTAAATGGGATGGCTGGTAAATACGGATATTTTGATTTACTGTCAAGCCATGGAGGTTTCTATTGATCATCAAATTACACAGAAACTGATGCCAACAATATTGTTTGCTACCTGTCTAACTTACAGTGTAGAACATATTTGAAAACCTTTTATTTATAGTGATTTGTTGCACAATTCTTGGTGTGAACATCAAATCAAATTTTATTTATATAGCGGCAAAACATCTCTTATTTATTGTATGTGGTCTTTCATCACAAGCAGCAGTATGTAAATCTCACTCTAACTTAAAAAACCTATCAAAATAAAGTTCAAATACAGTTTGCAGTAGGGCTGGGTAAAAGAATAGATTTTGTATCAATTTTAGTTAAATTTCATAGACATTAGATATCAGTACTGATGTGTCAAATAATCATGTTAGTGCTCAAAATTGTACTTTGGTATCACTAAATGAATCTGAATCAATCAATACTGAATCAATATCAGTTCGAATCAAATCGAATCGTGATCAATTGATTCAGAACCTTATGAATCGAAATCAAAGCGATTTAAGGACATTGGCCATGATAGCCAGCCCTAGATTGCAGTAGAATATAAATATAATACGAAGTTTTGTAAAGACAAAACCTGTAGGTAAATTCTGTCAAGTGTGAGATCATATAAATTTTCTGTTAATTATCTCCAGTGTAATGAATGTCTTTATGAGCTCCAGCTTGGTGTGCATGCTTTTACTACAGAATCCCTGAGTATGAATCGTGCTTGGACTCCAGGAGCAATAGTCATACCTGAGTGATACTCAAAGATATTATAAGGGGAGTTTCTAGAGTCAGTGCATTGATTGAACTTAGTTGCCCACTGCCACCGCCAAAATTCATACTCATCTGTGCTTTTATTTGCAGAGGAGTAAAACCCTACCCAAGACTCGTTAAATTCTGACTTCCAATTATTGAAAGTCTTCTTCACATATAATCGAGCACAAGCTTTGCCATCCTTTGCAAAAAGCTGCAGGCATGCATTGTAGCCGGCTATCGTGACCTTGTCTGGACTGTGAAACTCTGGACCTCTGCATATTTCTTCACCCACCACTGTCCAGAAACAGAATCTTATCCTCGTTTTATGCAACCGGGCCTGAAAGCCTTCATCCAGGGGCACTGAGGTGTCATATACACCCTCACTGTCATCAATTACCCCATATGTTTTGCTAGCTGTCTGGTCATTGTTGTTCTTGAACAGTACTACCATAACACCTTGTTGTAGAAGGTGACTGGAAACATTTCTCCAAATAATCCTAGCATTTCCATTTTTGCCAGTTGTCACATCGAGTAGTACGTCATCTCTCTGAGACTGCCATTCATCCTGTATGTTGACTATGAAATCATTTTGGGTGTCTCTCTTCGCCACACGCTGAGGTCTGTTGCTTGGTTGTTTGCTTGGTTGTTTGCTGGGTCGGTTAGAGTACTTTTCCTGGACCACAATAAACAGCATCAGTCCAAGGCAAGCAAGATTTCCCCATGTGTTTCTGAGGTCCCATAACTCTGAATCATCAATGTTACTACCAAAATGGTCTCTGAGCTCCCACAGTGAATCTCCGTTTTCTCCTACAGAAAACTGTCTTAGTTGTCTTAAGAGGTTTATAGTTATCCTGTAGGTGTGATATGGATCATACCTCGTCCCCTGGCCTTCAGAAGGAGCATAATGTTGAGTGATGTACACTTGGTCTATCCTCTGCCAGGCTGGAGAACCTGTGTGTTCCTCCCTGAATCTGAATATGACTCGGTCCAGGTTTGTTCCCCTGTACTCCACTGGGGGACGAAGAACATAATCTGGAAGTTGCGTGGCAGTGTCTTGGTTGAGATTTCTTTGATTGAGATTTCCTTGGTTGAGATTTCCAACTGTGAAGTACCTGTATCGTACATTTCCCAGAGGTAACGGGTCCAGCAGCCTTTCGTAGTTGCCATAATGATGAGAGCCAAAATCTCCTCTATCTGGTTCAAAGGTCAACCAAATGACATCATTATTGTCAATGTAAACTGTGTTTGCAAACCAGTGGAGCAGCACAAGACTGTGCTTTGGTACAGACCGACCAAAGTCGATCTTCTTCAGATCTTGGATTGAGTTGAGCCTTTGATAAGCCGACTCGCATGTTAAGGCGAGGAATGCAAACAAACAGCATACTGTGACTCCTCTTGACATCTTCATCATCCTGCATAGATATTTAAAGAGTTGTTACTAACATTTGTACAAACTTAGGATATGTATTTGGTTCAAATGAGTATCTGCTATAATTGCTTTCTTTGTAACATGTAATTAATAAGAATAATTTATTTAGTAAATTGATTTATTATACATAAATATGCCAGATAAACCCTAATCTGCAAGTTTAACAGCCTTAAGTTTAGCAACATTACACACAAAATTTCAAATTTCATATGTAAATTACATCAGGCAGGTGTTTTGGCATTGTTTTTACTGGAGAAAAAACATGTATAATAAAGGCTTCTCGTAAAAATTAAACATTTATAAATGTTTTTTGACAATCGCAATAGCTTTTTTGATAGTACACTTTTTACACTTAGTGTCTTATCAGTTTCAATTTTGTTTCCTCAGTTGTTTGGCCATGATGTCAGTAAGACTCCATCAGGATGCATATTAACACTTTTAAGCTACAAGCAACATAATTGAATGAAATAGACAGCTTTTTGAAATCTCGATATCAAAATTGAATATCTAAAAAAAAAAACCCAAAAAAACCATAAAGTGTTAATATTATGTTTGATAGTCTGATTGTAGTCTGATTCTTATGATGGCCAAGTACTGCTCTGTATTTTCAGTTCCATTACATCATTTCTCCACTGCCAAAGTTTCCTTGTTCTTTTCAGGTTTTGTTGTCAATAACAATTTTATTTACCAAACATTTAAAGCCACTGTCCTGTCTCCGTGTGAAGCATCACACACACACCATTAAAGAAACCAGTGAAAACGTAACTGAATTCATGTATAATCTAACCATACATTATCTGTTGTATTTTGTCTCTTAAATAATCATTAAAACAGAGAATGTCACTAAACTGTTGTTAAATTCTTCTGCAATAATCCATTAAAATCCAGATGTATTTACCAAGCACATCAAAAAACAACCGAGTAATGTTTAACTAATCAGAAAATTGCAGCTCACCTGTATCCTTCCACTGCTGCGAGGGGTTTGATCTGTTTGTGAGGGAGCAGAATTGACTCTTTTTGCAGTTATGAGTTCGAGGTAAATGAAACTCATGAGTCCGGAATGTTGAGAAACAGGAAGTTATTGCTCTGAGTTTGAAAGCTGATACATTAACTGTGGAGGCAGTCCTTGGCAAACCACACTTCACTTACTGTTTCATTTATCCATTAGAGCAGTTTGAATCATCTTCTTCTCCAAGAGACCTATGATGAATCGGCAGTATTTCATCTCTATCAGTTTAGATACGCTGGTCAGACAGTTAGACATTGCTGTGTGCTTCAAGCTTTTTCTGCTATACAATAAGACACATTTTTCTCCTGTTCTTCTATGACCTGTTAAAAACTTTTTAGCAGCACACATCACAGTGAAGATTAATATTTCCAGCTGTGTTTTGGGTGCGTTCGAACTTTAGACCCCCTGAACCGTAACCACTCAGGAGTTTCTGTGTAAGTGAAACTTGGCAACAACAATTGCTCTGTCACAAGATATTTGATAGTACAGCTGCTAAATGAAACGCCCCTCCATAGTTGTAAAGCAAAAAAGAAAAATCCCTTTCCTTCTTTTTTTTTTCCTTTTTTCTTTCTTCTGTATAACAAAGAATCAATCTGAATTATGTGGCAATGTTATTATTAGATTATCGCTTGTGTATCCAACACCAATTTTGTCCAAGTTGTCCTTCGGACTGTGGGGCAAAGTACTAAATGGTGATTAGCTTGACTTTTACAACAACAAAGCAATAGTACCTGCATGTTTTATTCGCTGCAGTTTTAGCGTGAATTTAAATTAATGTTGATTTATTCAGTGATTTTTCTCATCCATGATATTTTCATCACATTGTTTTAATACTCTGTAAATGCTGGTGCAAGGCAGTTGAACCTTTTTCTTGATGAACCTTGTGGAAAGACAGTTTCACTACATCACAAAATGCCATTTCCACACTAAAAATAATCAAAGGGTAAGAGACTGTGAATAATGTGGTTCCCCAAAGCTGTACGTGTCCTGTGGCGAAGACTGTACAGTTATCGACTGTCTGAATGAGGAAGTTTGACAGTGGATAAATTCAGCATGCAATGGCCCTGTACTGCAACTCTACTAGTAACCAGCAGGAGACGCTGTCACACAGGTAGTTGTTCTCATGCACCTGGAAGGTATCAAGACCAGAGCTTCCACAAACTTTGTGTTAAGGCAGCATTTATGGATCAGCATTTGTGTACAGAAGTACAGGTTATGATTGGGAAGTTGTGAGGGAGCAAAAAAACTTTTCTGTCACTATTTGCAATTGTCTAAATCCTCAAAAGAAAATTCCACTTTTCTCAGAGAATTGGGCTCATGTGACGCCTCCATGACCACACAAATGCATAAAGCCATTTGTATTCCCTTTTGGCAAGATACATTTTTTTATTCTAAAAAAAAGTCACACAAAGGAAACATTTAGTTTGTTCTTTGTGGTTACCACCCACACCTTTCACATGGCTGATACCAGAGCATCATACAAGCAATGCTGTGTAACTCCTCAGAAACCTCCACATGCACTGATATTTTCTCAGGGAATTGTTGATTTAGAAAAGGGAACTTATTACAATGTCTGTGTCATGTCCAGTGCTTTCATGTCCCAATGTGTGACAGGCTCTACACTCCTATTAGACTTGCAAATCTTCACACACACTTCAGAGCGAAGTACTTTTTCTAAAGGAACAGAGCCAGCTAGTGTTGTGTTTTAATATAAGGCACCCACTGAGTCATGCTACAGCATTTCTATCCATCATGTGTCTGTGTTATGATGAAAAACTTTGGACAACTGTGAGGAACTCTGACAGAGGTCAAGCAAGCAGTGTTCTGCTCGGTTTGCCAATACGTGACACCATCTTGGCTGTGCACAGAGTAGAAACATCAGCCAACAAGGTCCTTTCTGTCACCGAGTAATCCTTCTCCTCAAAATGAAGATCTTTTCATTTCAGAAAGACATGTCCCCAGCAGGACGGCAGCGCTGTAATAAAGGAGGTTGCCAAGTTACGTCTGATCAAACAAATGATGCTTGGCTCACGCTACACGCATGCAGGGTTCACTTAGGAGTCAGCATGTTTAAGAAGAAACTTCGAAGGGGAGGCAATGGAAAGTGTTTTATCTTAAAAAAGGCCTTTTAAAACTATTAATAACATCTGTAGCATTATATGTCAACATCCATAGTTTCAGGGTCGACACAAACTCAGAATAATCCCGCAGTGAATTAAGTATGACAGGGTGGTGTAGTTTTACTTTGGGAAGAAAAGGTTAACTCAGAGGTCCGCTGTTGAACAGAGAAAGAAAGGGCTGAGTTGTAAGTGAAACCTTAAGTGACTATAATACAACGGCTCCAGAGAGGCGCTATTGTAGAAAAGAGGCACAAGGAATAGTTTGTGTTTAGTTCTCTGAGCTGGCAGTGGATTGTTTAAACAAAGCTCTTGAGCCCAAATCCTTTAACATTTGTCTTACAAATCCAAAATAAAATACATACAACATGATACTCAGATATTTAGATGCGCCTCCTTTATGAAATTTATTAAATGTGGTTATTTGTTATTTTGCATGTAATTTCAAGAGGCCAAAGCTTGTATTTATTTGGTTCATTTTTGGCGTGAGATGCAATTTAGTGCATGTTATTACCTTTTTTGTCGCTATTTTCTCAATGTAATGTAAAAATGCGCAACCTGTGTGTTTTTAATAAATACTGTAATGTTAATAGTCAGGTATTATGGAAAAATGCAGTTTTAAGTCCCAAACCTTCCAAACCCTATACAATCTCCAGGTTATTATCATTTATTTTATCTCCCCAGACACCATGGGAAAAACGTGAGACTTTAGTTTTTTCCCTTTCAGTGCACCACACCATGATTTCGCTGGTATTTTGGAAGATAGTAAAATGTATTGTGGTTACATGGTGCTTGTGTAATATCTTAAGTCGTGTCTGTATAAACCATAGCTAGGTGAAGAAAAAAAGGAGGTACTGTGATTTAGGAGTCATTACTGAGACGCTGTTACGAAATGTCTTTGAGGTGACTGAAACTTCAACGTGCAGAGACCAGCATATCCGTTGTAATGGTCTCTTAAAGCACCAGTAACTCCTGTCAGTTTAATCTACATTTTATTAGCTCAAGTTCAACCATGTTTTTTTTATTGGGGTGATAAAGTGGAGTTTCAGAGAGATAGAGGGAGAGAGAGATGAAGAAAGAAAGAAGAGAAGAGTGAAGGTTTTAAGACTGGTGGGCCCTTGGTTTGGGGAAAATGGTCTTCCACACTGTAAAACTACATACAACTAGAGTTTATGTTAGGGCCATATTTGGGAAGACCTGGTTTTCATCCTCCTTACAAGACCATCTGTGATTGTTTATCCTTTTTTTTCATTTGTGTTTATGTATTGTATGTTAGTGCGGCCCAAAATGTTAAACACCCATTTCTTATTGATTGTATGGACTTTGTATAAATTCAGCACTGGGTGTAGCAGGTATTCAGCGCTGCGGTGCCAGCAAGCACTGGGAGAAGGGTTTATCTTGACAACTGGGTGTGCATAAATGAAATGCAACAAATCCATCTTTCCAGCCTGTGGTGCCTGTTTTTTCAGGAACATGACTCTTCATCTCGAGGAATGCAGGTGCTGCTCTGTGTGTCTGCTTCATGTGGCTGTAAGGTTGCACTCAAGCCAGTGCACTAGTGTATAATTACACTTCCTGTGAGGCTGGAGACAGCTGTTTCCTCTCCTCTTTAATCACACAAATATACTTACTCCATAAGAATAGTAATCAGACAAAGTAATTGGTTTGGTCTCAGGGTTTAAAGGATAAATGAAAGCATAGCTGCATTTCTGACTCTTTCTTTTGTTTAATCTGATATTCTTCACCTTGTTTTTTTCCCCATTTTAAACTTTTACTCTTATGTAAACAAAGTAAAGAGTATCGAAATGTTCAGTTTGATTTTATAGCTCTATAATGATACAATATTTTCATTTCACACCTTTTTTTATGGCTTTGGTTGTTGATATTGTGAGAGTTTTCTGTTACCAGAACATTACAGTGTTGTTGCTGCATAATATCTTCACAGCTTTTTTTTAGTCATTTGATAAAGAACAAATGTGTCTGGATATTCTGCAGCACACATATATGCCTGACATACATGTCTCTTTGAAAATATTTACTTATGTAAAAATGTAATTTGCAAGTGCTATTAGTGTTTGCAGCTGAAGTAAAGATAATAAGTGAAGCAGTAAGAGGTGTCAAAGGGATTCCCAGTACGTGGTGAGATGTTTCTCAGGTCCGTGTGAGAGGAATGAGGAGGATGTGATGAATGCAGAGCCTCAGAAGCTGATGAGAGGGTCACGACGGGCAATTAAGGGTGTAAATTACCCCTTGTGTGCAAAAAGGGGACATTTGAATGGCCCAAAAGCTGCTGTCACCTCAGACTCATGTATGCAGACTCCACCTTTTTTCCCCTCTTTAATTCTTCCGTGTGTGACATGTTTAATGTGCCGCTGAAAAATATGCATGCAGGCTTTTGTTTTTTAGTGCATAATGTTGGGGGTTTTTTTCCCCCTGGTTGGAGGAGGCATGTATGAGGGACGTGGTCGTGTCTTGTTGCCTTGCATACTGGGTCACATGACATAAATGGGTGGGAGGGGCAGTCAGGGAGCTTCCAGAGCCACAGCAGAGCTCGGCCTCTCACTGGAGCGCTGCACTTCGGGAAGGGACGACTCACACACACATACACACACTTCACACACGGTGAGTTTTCTGCATACCAGGACAGTACGCGTGTGCGTGGGTGTGTAGGTGTGTGTAGAGAAGTTGGATGAAAAGGGAGTAAATATTTCTTTCGTTGTTGCTTTCTTTTTGTTCTGATATTACTCTGAGTCCCTGGCAGGAGAAATTTGATCATCTGTTGTTTTCACATACTTTGCTTGATGACTATCTCTGCTGTTTTCTACTCTGTCTTGACCCAGAAGTCCAGCTGTTTTATGTGTCTCACTGTTACAGTTGCTCTTAGCTGCAGAGAAACTTTCTTTGACGTGGACTAGTTCTGATAAAAGGTTGAATTTCACTGGGAAGCTTTTCAGGTTTAGGAAGTTTTCCAGCTTTTGTGTGTCTGGTGTGTACATGCATGTGTAAAATTATCATTGTTAAGGTTTTACGTTCCCTCTGTCTTTCTTCCACTGAATGGTGTACGTCTGCTCTTTGGAAAGGTTTGTAATCAATCTGTTGTTGCGTAACACATACAGACATACAGTATACACAGGGGTCTTCCATCATGTTTCAGCCCCTGGTCTGTCTAGTCTCATTTTTATTTTTTTCATTTGATATCATCCACACACTGAACATGTGCTGCTGTTAATGACAGTGATCCATTATCAGATCACATTACAAGCACTCAGAAGAGTGTGTACAACAAAGTGAAAGGTTAGCTTCATGTACAGTATGTGGTTAGGTTTCAGATTTATATTGGAAACTGCATTGAGGAAACCTTCTTCACTAATGACAATCAGTGGAAAGAGGTCTTTATTCTCTTCCAGCTGGAAACAGCAGATCAAATTTTGACCAAAATCAAAGGGTACTCTGCTTGTGTTTGGTTTGAATCATTTTGTTGACCTTATTCGGCTTAGGTTTCCCTCTCAAGTTTGTTTTTTCATCTCCACTTTTATGATTTCTAAGTGTTGAAAAAGAGGTCGTTTGAGCATGTTGCATGTGGTAGCGGTTTGACCAAATGTGAGCCTCAGCTTTGTTTTAGTCAAGCTTTGTCATCTAGGGTTGACCTGCAAAATACAAGCCTTAGCCCGCTGAATATCAAACCAATGGAAAACAGCAGCCACCCTTCACCTTTTTTGAGAGTCACCCGCCTCTGGTTTGCCTCACAAGCATGCATTCACACTCTAGCACACACTGAGCTGTTGAAAGGAGCTCTGTTGTGGCCCCTGTGCATTGCCAGGCGAGAACAGACAGTGGCCTTTCACCAGTGTTTGATGGGATGCTGAAAAGGTCATCATTACCTTCTACATCTTGTGTGTCTGTGTATTTCGTGAGCCAATCCGGAAGTCTCTGCTGTAAGATTGTGCATCTGTTGTGGAGCTCGGCATCATTACTTTGACATGCAAAATATTTCATGAATGTAATCTGAGACTGTAATTAAAAATTGCTAAGGTTTCCTCTCAACAGCTTGACATACTGTACATTTTTAGAATAGTTAGAGTTTATATAAATTGTGCCGTGTTTCCTCTGTAATTTCGCAACAGATGAGGAGCTTAGGGCAGTAATTCTAGTTTTGTTATCTCAGTTGCTGTGTGGGTCTTGGCTCTGATTGAAATTCAGGATTTTATGTATTATTGTTATTAAAGCACACAGACAGTTATAAATGGTATTAATGCTAAATTACAACATTTATCCATGTGTTTGTGGTTGAATGAATACAGAGAGGATGCTGTTTACTTTTTGACTCAAGACATTAAAGAAAAAAGCAGGGAAACACAATAATGATTAAGTATTTTAGGTGAAGGATCTGAGTTATGTTGAGTCTTAGGGCACCATTAAGTATTTCTGGTTTTAGTATAGTTGCATTTCTCAGCCTCTATCAATATATGTACAACTGGAAATGTTGGAAATATGTAAACGGCATTAAAAACAAAAATAATAAACTTGAATATTATTGACACTATTTGGGATCATATGGACCAAGGAAAGAATGAATAAAACTTCACCAGTATAAAGAAAAACTCTGGGACATACTGAAGGAAGCTTTGCATAATATACAAGATTATTTTAAAAAACAACTTCAAGTCTAGCCAGAAGACTTCAAGATGTACTAAATCCAAATGGAGGTCACACTAAATACTGATTTATTTGTGTGTTTTTAATACTGTGTCCATATCTTCTAGAGACTGAGAAATGATAATGCATGAATATTACAGGCCTGCAAAAACAAAGCTAAAGGCACCCTAAAACTACATTACACAGTACTGTAGAAGTGTATGCAACGACAGTCTTTCTTTATCAAGATGTTTATGAGCACATCCTTGGTGTTCACAGTTGTTAAGTAGTGATTGCACAAAAGCAACCAATTCTAACCTGTACTTGCTGTCAACCAGCCAATTGACTGATACACTTTGACCTGAAAACAAAGACTAAACCTACCTGTGCATTGTCAGCATGTAAAAAGGCTGGCTAATAATCGGAACAGCTCCTGGCAGTGAAACTTTTTCAGAAAATGACTGGATAACCTAGTTTTCAGTGTGTTTGCAAATGGACAATATCCTAATTCAGTTATGTCAACACACTCAGGTTAATGTTTAGCAGTAGCTTTGGGCTATAGTGATGTTTTATAGATCAGAACAATAACACTTGAGCAAATAATGAAAAGTAGAAACTGAGTGGGATGGCAGGGTTAATGTGTTTCCTGTGAGTCTACATTTAGGTAGGATGGCTCCACCTAAAGTTAAAATAAATGAGGTCTGTGAGGTTAAGGGCTCTTCTACTGTGTACTCTACATTGATGATCGGATTCTTCAGATGACGTTTGATATATGGATGTAACTTTGCAAAAGGCAGTTGTATCTGAAGTTCTTGTGAGTTGCAGAATGTTAAAGAGCCTAGAAAGACAACAACTTTCTTGTGCTCCACCACAGTGTGGAGACCAAATACATTCCTCTGGCAGCCAAGAGACAAACCTGTGGGCTTTGACTGTCATTACTGCAATTTACAGACATTTTTGAACTGACTGCAAAGCGACACTAGCTGCCGAAGCTTTAGTACTGTTATGGATACAATTTGTAGAATCAGAACAAATCAAGCAACACTTGTAGCTGTGAAGACGATATGCCAACATACATGTGATTTACTGTAAAACACACATGTAGTGAAGATGAGAAAGCTACACGTCTCCAACACAAACAGATAGGGACACTCGCACACAGGGTCTAGAGCCAGGTGACATGATGAGCAAGTTGGACCCTGCAAAGGTCAAAGGTCACATTTCTCTAGAGAGCTGAATGATGAGGTCTCTGGGAACTGGGCCTTGCTGCACAAACACAGTGACTTTAATAACACAACAGACCATGTTTGCACTGCCACCACTCCAATTTCCCTGTTTTATTAGGGGATTCACTGTCAGAGGGTGGGAAGAAGTGTTTGTGTGTGTATATACATGTTGACGTCCTTCCTGTGGGTCTGTCCTAAACCACCATGCATGGGGCTTTTAATTGATTCTGTGCTGGAGAGCTGTGGGAGCTACAGTTCAGTAATTTGATGGCCTCATGCACTGATCGTCTTTGTTCAGCACAAATTTCTCAGTTGTGTTTGTATCATTGCTTCCTCATAGGGGAAACAAGCCATAAAAAGCATGCTCATTGGAGCGCCTTCTCTTTTGGATCTTTTGGATTTAATCGCATTGAAAATGATTTGCAGCAGCCCACACACTTTTGAAGAAGCATCTGGATCACCATCAAAACAAATGTAGACGTGATAAGAAGAGGCTATCTGGCAGACCTGCTTTCTCCTGTCTGGGAATGTAAATAAAGGACAAAAGAAACAGATGGTTTTAAAGTGGGTCCATAAAAAGATTTCAGACTATAGAGAAGAAGTAAACAATGCATTTAGAGGATTAGTCCACTAATGTGTATTTGACATGGAGCTCTAGACAAACAAAGGAACGAAGTGAAATAAACCTCATGAGTCCAGCCCCTTCCCAGAATTGAAGGAATTGTGTATTATGTTGCATCGGTGTAAAAGTCAAAGCCAGACAAATTTCACTTTCAACTATTTTTTTTCACTTCATTTTTAAGAATACTGCACTATTACAGGCAGTCGTAAACTGAATGAAACTAAAGCAAAGCTTATTATGCCTCATTGCAGAAGTGAAAATTAAACCCTTCTTTTTTGCGTCGTGCATCACACAATCTTGCACAAAAACAAAGAGGAGGTTTAGTCGAATCAGAGCTCCAAGCATCCAGTGAGTCATTCCTTAAGATATGAACTTCTCCTCTTCCAAGTTTCCAATCCTTTCTTTTTTAAGATTCTTCTCTTGTGAGCCAAGTCAGTGTGCACAGAGGGTCAAACCACTAGTTTGTCATAAGGGGACTAACCTCAGCGCAGCTCTTTTCCAACCTAAACTGGGAACATGACCTGTGACCTACACACCACGTTGTCAAGATCAACACCCTGGACAGCTGGAGCACGGCTCAGTGGTTTGAGCCACATCTCTACTAAACATAGATGACACAGTCACAGTTCATTGTAGTTTTAGTGACTTTGAAAAGATCAGACAATGGACAGGGACAATTTTTTTTGACTGTTTTTAATTGTTTACATCCCTGTTTAGAGGCCTGTTCATAGTTACTGAAGAATGCCCCAAGCCCAAAAGTAGAATAAATCTCAAACTCTTTTCTTCACATTATTTTTTTCTCTCTCTCCCCCTCCTTCCCTGTTCTTGTTTCTTCACCATATCCTTTCTGCCTATTACTACTCGGTGGTCTGCTCCTTATGCTTCTGCTTCTTCTTCACTACTTTTTCGTGGCACTATTCTTCTACAGTCTTTTCTCCATCCTGCTCTTGTTCTTTGCCCCCCCCCCCAAACATATCTCATCATGGAGGAGAATACTGGCCATGTTTGGGGGGGAGAGGGAGCAATCTGATATGCTGAAAGCAAGAAAAAAATGTGTGGCTGTAATTGAAAACAGAATTACAGCAAGTTCAATGAGTCATTCTTTGCTTTCCAGTTTCTGAAGTTAATTTTTCTTTCTTACAGACTCATAGGAAACACATTATCCTTGCCATCCCAGAACTGAACTTTTAGAAAGCAGAGCTGAAGGAACACTCAAGTCAGTGTTTAGTACATGCTGTCGACATGTTAAATTGACATTAGATGCTGTGCTGTTTTAAGGTTCCTTGTGGTTCTGTAGCTGGCTGATTAGATCAGTGTCATTGAACTAATTATCACATTGGAAAACCAAGACCTGAATCACAAACACTCACGTGACTCATTCCAAACACTGAAGGCATTTCAGCTTCATTTGAGAAATTGCTCGATAATTTAAACATTGGGCGCCCAATTGATGTGCCACACAGACTAATTCAGCACATTGCCAAAGCAATTACACCAAAACCACACGATTCACATGAGAACATGGACCCAACCAATCTAAAGCTTACAGTATGTGGTCTGTTCTCTCCCCTAATTGACCTGACATGAACCTGTATGAATCTCCTTCAGTCAGGCCGGGGTTTGGAGGAGTTGTGCT
>JAPQRQ010000027.1:12989465-13002703 GCA_037367365.1 Apogon talboti | reverse complement strand
GTTCTCTCCCCTAATTGACCTGACATGAACCTGTATGAATCTCCTTCAGTCAGGCCGGGGTTTGGAGGAGTTGTGCTGATGTCCACCAGCTGGTAGACGAGCAAGGCCAGACATTTTTCATGTGGAGGTCAAATGTCTTTTATGAGGTTATGCTCCCACTGGCTGACTCCTGACAAATGTGTGCTCAGACTAAGAGCCATGATAGGTCTTCAGCAACTTGGCACAACTTCATGGACGAGCTGAAGGTCCTGAATACCTCTGTCTGATAAATGGTCAGTGTATCCAGATGCGTTACAATAAGCAAAGTCCTTTGGCGATGTGGTTTTATTCAATCTATTTTTCAAGACTAAAATGCATTCATACAGTGTACTTTCCTCTCAGCTTGGCAGTCCTATATCAACATCGCTACATGTTGTGGTTGTGGTGGTTTTCTGTGACTGACACAAGGTTGAAACAGTTTACTACCTTTAATGAAAGAGATTTATTTTCACTTAAGGCTTGAGCTGCGTTTCCCACAGTATTGGTCCAGGACTTTGAAAGTGAGGCCTGTGTTCCTTTCACTGTTGTATGTTTGCCAAGTAGTTTATAGTGTTTGACACAACTTTGACTTAGACAGATGGGTGGTGTGCATTCATGAAGGACAATACTTTGAAGATCCTTCCTGCTTCTGTCTGGGAAACCAGCTAGTTAAAATGCAGGATACACAGACAAATCTGCGACTCTGCTGGTCTTTCTCAGCCTCCAATGCCCTCTGTCTCTTGTGTTTTTTCACTCGTGCTTTAGGTTTAGTCTTTATTTACTATTTACAGACAGGTTGTTAATACAGTAGATGTGGGTAGCATTGTTTTCAGTAAACTGTACTCAAACAAGGAAATGAGGCCCTTCTTTCAAGACGGTATCCTCAATGCAAAAACTGCTTTCAATTTAATACATATTGTCCTCATGTCAACCCCCTATGAGAAAACTAAATTAATTGTGTATTTTACCACTATTTAATCTATCATCTTCTATTTTTTAATCTCATAATGATATCAATAGTAACAAATGGATATAAAAATGAAGGTAATCAAATATTTATGGAAGTTTAACATGCAAAAGTGTAACAGAAAAAGTTGAAATGACTAAGAGATGTAGTATAGAATCTGTGAGGGGAAAGGGTGAGGTTGAGCAAAAAAAAAGAAAGACTCGAGCAGAGGTAGGGGGAATGTAGGTGGAGGGCAATAAGTCACAGTAAGTTGCTGACTGTCTGCTGGAACAGGATGAGGAAGTGGTGAAGAAGGCCAGGAGAGCTGCTTCCATAGGTGGGTCGCTATGACACATGTGCACACATGTAAGACCTCATACAGAACATGAACTACTAATGAGTTTCCACAGGAGTGTTATTCTTCACTGAATATCATCCATTAATCAGTGCACTGGCCATCTGAAGTGCATGAACTTTCTGTCTGTAGCTTTGTTATTCCCTGTTGAGTTTATACAACAAGTGACAGTTTCTTCTTGCGGAGGACCAAACATGCAGTAAAATTGAGTCCGTTCCTGAATCAGATATGAAATTCCAAGAAACAATGTCTAAATGTGTCAGGTCACAGTATTTTGTGACCTGATACACAGGTACAGTATAGTAAAATCAAGCATAGTAGTCTGTATGTGTGTTTCTGGGTGTGAGCCAACAGATCTGGGTGAGTGGATCAAGTTTCAGACTCGTTTTTTTTTTTCCCCACTCTTACATTAGCGGGACAGTTGCACTGTAATGTAGAGTGTAAGGGAATGGGAGGCCTTGTGAGGGGAGGCAGCAACACGAGACACTGTACATACAGACTTACAAGTACTGCATACTCACTGTACATTCTTAACCTATATTTCTTTAATGCATTGTTATGCAAAGCTGGTTGTGCTAGTGTGTTGTAAGTACTACTGTGAAGACTTGAGAAAAGTTGAATATTTGTCTTATGATGGCAAACACATCCTTAGGCATTCCATGGGAGGACGTTAAGCTAATCATTATCAAAACAAACGGCAGAGAAAGCCTCTTGCCAAGTGCAAAGTTCTGTATTACTATAGTGTATATTTTCTAATAGTTTTCTCAGGAGTCAAATCTGTGGTTGCATGAGATTTGCCATTCCTGCTGTTTGAGAGATGTTTTTAGAAGGTGTGAATGTTTGGTTAGAAAGTAGGTTAATAAAACATTTGTGAGTCCACTGGTTGCCCCACTGATGAGTTTTGTGTCAAAGATGTTTTTATCTGCATTTGATCAAGATGTGACTGAATTTTTTGTGCAGCTACAGAGTTATTGTAAAGTTGTTCTTGTTTCAGTGTTTACATCTCTCATCCACTTCCTCATCTTAGTTCCAGCCACATTTTTTGCATTCTTGCGTGTGCTAATAGGCTGCTCATGTGTCCTTTCTCTCTCTTCATACTCCCAGTTCCTCACACACCTCAATATGTTACCTATAACTGTTTCCCTGTTCTCTCTTTGTCAAACCAGGGCCAGAGGTGATTCCCAGCTACAGCAGCAGCGCCATGTCTGAGGCAGTGGTACCTGATGTGATGGTGCCCCCAGCAGTGGGCGGCCTGTACGGGGAGAAGGCTGGTGGTCCTGTGGTGGACTTCAGTTACGTGGGTATTGATGCTATTCTGGAGCAGATGAGGAGGAAGGCCATGAAGCAGGGTTTTGAGCTCAACATTATGGTTGTAGGTAAGTAGAGAATATCTGCATTTATAATACTGTAAACTGGAGATGAATTATTTCTCTCTGGCCTTGTTTGAGACATGTCATCAATGTTAATATATAGTATCAACACTTCAAAGCTATTTTAATAAGCAGCCACACACAGTAGGACTAGGAACTCTTTCTTTACAGAGTCCTCACTTCTGTGATCAGACACCTTTTAAGCAGAAGCTAATTACACACACAGTAGACAGGCCACCATAAAACCCACACCTCCTCCCTGCTGAGTGTCTCCTGGATGATGTTGCACCCACCAGTTGGTCTGTGTTTCATCCTGAAATAAATATGCCTTAGGGCTGAGACTTTAGTTGTGTAAAGTTTTAGAAGAAATATTAAACTGTCTCCATGTGGTTTTTGCATTCAGGATAAATATCATTATACCACTTAGGAGTAGGGATCAGCAGGGGATGGAAAAATGTGCTTAAATGCAAGATGATTGGGTGTGTGTCTTTATAGGCAACAATGTTTCAGAGATTTAATATAGTGGCTGTGTGTCGTTTCATAATGAAGAACATGTTAATAAATGCACTCTGAGCAGGTAAAGTCATATTTCCACTGGGCAGAAATAGAGTGAGTGAACAAGGTTTATTTTGCATTCTTTTAGCTATTTTTCCCCTTTCATCACTGATACTACGAAAACATTACTTACAGTTTTTTGCTAACAGTGTCTTCATCATGACAATTATCATTAATCACTTGTATCACTGTTTAAAACTGAATCTATTGTTCTACTTTGATCATTTTTGTTTGTTTAATGGTATTTTTCTTACTTGATTCTCAGTATATGTTGACCTTCTTTATTGTTTTAGAAAATTGGTTTGCTTTGGATCCATTCTGTGTGTTTGGGTTATACTCATGCATTTCTATGGTTTTACCTGCAGGAGGCACCTCTGGCTTGTCACTCCTCCGTCCTAACAACTTACAACCTGAGTTTTTAACTGCTGTGGAAAATAATCAGTGACTCTTGTTTGGGTTTTATTTTGTGCCAAGATAGTAGCGTGTAGACGGCTAGGCAAGCAGTGACTGTAGAAGAATGTTTTTTCATCTGCATAAGGTGTTTCAGTGTCTCACTGTCTGTGTTTTTTTGCTTCCAGGACAGAGTGGGTTGGGAAAATCCACCTTGATGAACACACTGTTTAAGTCGAAAGTTAGCCGTAAGTCAGTGCTGGGTACAGGTCAGGAGAAGATTCCCAAAACCATTGAAATCAAGTCTATCAGCCACGGTAAGGCCCTAAAAGCCCTCGGAGTCATACGTCATTCATGCACTGTACAGGGTATTTTATTATATTAGTGACCTTGTGTGTGTTTGTGTGCAGACATTGAGGAAAAGGGAGTGAGAATGAAGCTGACAGTAATCGACACACCTGGTTTCGGAGACCAGATCAACAATGAAAACTGGTAATGTACTTGGAACCTGACATCAGTCCTTAATCACGTGCCCCTCACCTTTTGCTCATTCACTTTAATATATTCTTGTTGTTTTTGTCATTCTGTATCCTTATCATCTTTTCCTCTGTGCCCCTCCTTTTCCTCCTCTTCTTATCCGACATCCTTTTCCATCTCTGTGTTGCCTCATCCCTTCCTCCATTATCCATTATCTGTCCTCCTTTCCTCCTCCCATTATCCCATCATTCTACCTGTGCCATTGTCTAGCTGGCAGCCCATCATGAAATTCATTAATGACCAGTATGAGGCGTACCTGCAGGAGGAGATCAACATCAACCGAAAGAAAAGGATCCCAGACTCCAGAGTTCACTGCTGCATATACTTCATTCCTCCTACCGGACACAGGTAAGGACACATTCAGTCCAAACCCAGCATATAGTATAGACACCTATTGACTCATTTGGAAGCCGGAGGACTCTGAGGCTTATGAATGAAAGCGGAACAAAGAGGGGAAATAATATCAGATTTAGCCGTAACAAAACGGTGTCATGAGGTCTCAGTGGAATTTTTAACATTAAACTTACATCACTTCATACTACTGTTGTTACCAGCCGGGTCTCAGTTTGAGCGGTACCATTTCAGCATGCAGCAATTTATGATGTCGTTTGCCACCTTAAGTGCTGCAGAGTGCTGGGCTGTGTGTATTAAGAGCGGTTGCGTGTATGTTTCATCTTTATACTGTATATTCAGTCATTTTAATGAGGCCAAGCAACCCTTACATTAATGAAAATCTACGTCATGTACATGTTGGGTGGTGCAGTGTTAGCACTATAGCATGAAGGTCCTGGGTTCAGACCCTGCACTGGCTCTGTGGAGTTTCTATGTTCTCCTTTTGTTTACATGGGTTCTCTATAAATTGTCCATAAGTGTGAATGTGAGAACAAGTGGTCGTCTCTATGTCAGCCCTGAGATGAACTGGCTTCTTGTGAATTATGTTCATTGTGAAATTATGTATATATCCCTCTGACAGCAGAATAATCCACAAACCTATTAAAGCTCCAATTGTGCAGGAAATGTGTTTATGTATATATGATATGACACCCCAGCCCATTGCCAACATTTATTATATGGCTTTATTGAATACTTCATTCTGATTGGTCAGTGATGACTTTGTACAGTCTGTTTTTTCTGAATAGCAAAATGCTACTATGGTCATAAACTGTCAGTCAGTGTTAAATCCTTAAAATTGCTTTTAAATCAATATTTGTTGTCAGATGTTTCTTTCATCACCCTGCCTATGTGTATTTAACAACAACAATGAGTCATTGTTTATCATCACTTTTTTGTTCATTCTGATCATTAAAGTGTGAAGTAGTGTTAAACATGCATTCATTTTCCAATCTGTTTAATCCTCCGTTGGGTCTGGGTTGTGAGTCTATCCCAGATATCAGCAGGCGGGAGTGGGGGGGGCTCATTATAGGGAGGACATATGACACGGACAACCATTCACACCTACAGGCATTTCAGCGTGACCTATTTACTATTAAGTTCATGTTTTTTGGATGGTGGGAAGAAGCTGGAGTACCCAAAGAAAACCCACACAGACGCAGGGAGAACTTTTTTTTTTTTTTTCCATTCCATTTTTTATTGGACACTCATGTCCACATGTATTGTGAGTTACAACATATCCCAGAACACCAGTCAGTATTGGAAGGAAGGATGGTCTCACCAGGCCACAATCAGCGCAGATTCCCAAGTGTTTCTCTCTGGGTCTCTTACAGACACACACATCTGTCTCTGATCGAACTGTATAAGCTGCTCCATTGGATTGGCCCCACACTATTCAGAGCTTCAGGGGGGGTTGGGTTATACTAGCAGGAGAAACTGGGGGAGGGTGTACACAGTCTCATGTGTCTATCAAGCGATAGATTAACCACGCATTTCATAGCTTTTGCAATTGCGTACTTCTGGCTGGTTACTGCGGCTGGTCTTGGGAAAATGTTGAAAGCAGCTGTGGATTGTCAGCCCCGTCCGAGCACAGACACACACACACACACACACACACACACACAAAGACACACACTTGATCTTAGAGCACCATTCAAGAGCACCTCTGTTAATTTTTGTGTCATGGCCTGTCTTTACTCAGGCAGGGGGCTGGTGCGAAATGCCCCCCCCCATCCCTGTGCCCCATCCAGTAATGTTTCATGTTGATCCAACACTGCAGATGTCACATGGCCTGGCCAGCAGCTGCTCAGGGTTTGCCTTAAAAAGCCTAATGGGAGAGGGGCAGGAAGGACAAGAGAGACACAGAGTCTGTGTGTGTCTGGGTGCGTGCAGTTTCGCACTTTCTCAGTGTTGTCTAGCATGAGCGCACAAGACTCTTTGACAATGGCCAGGCTTTGTCTATGTGTTTTTAGGTTCAGTGCTCTAACCACACTCAGAAAAGGCCTAAGCTCCTCTTATCCATAATAGTTTTTGTAGTAAATAATAGTGTTTTGTACAAGATAAACAAGTCATAGGTTCAGTGTAAACAGTTGGGGCTGTAAATGTGTGAGCGGGACAGTAATACCCCCAAAGTTGACAATAGTTGGAAACATGTGCCCTCTGCTGGACAAGTTTTACATTACAGAGCTTCTCGTCATTTCCATAAACGTAAGTAACTATATATTACATTCATATTTTACATCCTTGTCTCCATCAGTCTCTTTGTTTTGCTCCCTTTCCTTCTCAGTCTTCGGCCTCTTGATGTTGAATTCATGAGACGTCTCAGTAAGGTGGTCAACATTGTCCCCGTCATCGCCAAGGCAGACACACTAACCCTGGAGGAGAGGGACTTCTTCAAAAAGAAGGTAACATCCTTCAGCCTTAGGTTCTGTCTGCTGTTTTTTCCTTTATCTTGATTAGATTTTATTGTAGGACCATTTTATTTCTGCCTACCTCTATTTCTCCCCCATTTCTTCTCCTCTTTAACAAGGCTGAACTCTGTTATTTATATTTTATTGGATTTCACATTTCACAGTTCAGGATGTCAGGATTTTCCATCATCATTATCTATGAAGAGGTGGAACCTGTTTTGTTTAATGTGTTTCCACTCATATGTGCCTGACAGACTTACCGTTCACACTAGTTTATACATAACAATCCAAGTTGTGAGCTTTTTTCTTTTTTTTTTGTATACACATGGTGATTAATGATTAATCCCAAACGTTTGGAGTAGATTAGAAAGCAAATTGGCGTTAATGTCACCTTAATGTGTACGCTGTGCAGATTTAGGTTCACCTGACTCACATCTTTTAAGACTACATCACCCATTACTCCTGCTGTATCCTTTAAGAGCTGTAGTGGGTTAATGGTTTGTTGTGTCTGTCTGAATGTTTGCTCGTGTTCTCAACAGATCAGGGAAGAGCTTCGAGCCAATGGGATTGATGTCTATCCTCAGAAGGAATTTGACGAGGACGCCGAGGACAGAATGATCAACGAGAAGATCAGGGTGAGGGGGCCATTTTAGGCACTGAAAACAGAACATCAACAAAGAGTTAAAAAACATCATTAGAATATTATTCGTTTTTGCATTCCTTTTGTTTTCAGGTAGTACAAATGCATGAATACTTGGAGGAAGTGACTCGTTTTAGTTTAGCATTTTTGTGGTATTAGTTTGTCAGGCACTGTTGTAATGTAATATTTCTAGAGCAGTGCTTTATAAATGATATAATAAAATGATAAAATATATAAAAGTATGAGAAAATAGTGCATAAAAACAGTAAAATAATGCTGTTGCTCAGATAAAACCAGGATATGCCCTGTTCTAGAAGAATGTTTTAAGAAAGAGTTAAAAGTATATGTAATTTTAAAGAAGTTGGAGTCGGATGAAAGAATTCGCTATAAAGATCCCATACTGTGAAAAACTGTTTTCACACACCATTAATAATACTATAATAATATAATAATAGTAGTTATTAGTTTTGTGAAGAGTTGTTTTTATTTTTGTCATTTTTCATTTTCCTTTTTTAATTTTCAGTTTTAACTATATTAAGCCTGTTATCCCAAAACTTTACCAGATCAGATCATTTTTGATATATTGAGATAATTAATTTCTGCCTTCATTGTTGACTAAGCAGGAGATGATCCCATTTGCTGTGGTGGGCAGCGACCAGGAGTATCAGGTCAACGGCAGGAGGCTGTTGGGGAGGAAGACCAAGTGGGGAACAATTGAAGGTAGTTTCCCTTTTCTTTTTCATATATACATATATATATATATATTCCAGTGTGGTGGTGTTCTGGATGTTTTTTGCTGAGAATAAAAGACAAAAGGAGGACGCGTATAGACCTCAGTCAGTCAGTCAGTACAACAATGCTGCTGTCTTCAGTTGTCAGACTGCTGTGTTGTGCCGTGGCTGCCTCACAGACACAGTATGTCTGATGAGGCCTGCATTGTTTACTTCGTCCTCTTACCCACAGATCCACTCTTGTATTACAGTGGATGTACTGTGGATGCTCTAATAAGAAATAAAATATGGGTGAGGCGTGATTTTTGTACCTTTTTTCCTCTACCTTCATCAGTCAGCATTATGCTCATTTCTTTCCCTGCATTTCTTCCAGCAGGAACAGCCTTTCAATATTTAATTATGTTATCCACTCCAGACAGGAGGCACCACCCCTCTATCAAGTGTCTCATAAAGGAAGTTTCATTTCCTGAAAGTGTGCTTCTCTCTCTCACACACACACACACACACACAGCAGGAATTTTTTCGCAGTTAGTCTTATCTCTTTAGAAATATTTTAAGTAGATGAAGCAAGCCAGAGATATCTGCAGTAGACAAGGTCATTTAAGTGTTGAGACAGTGTACACTGTGTCTGTGGGGACGTCACCGTGACTCCACCTAGTGGACTGTGTGGGAAATTTAACAACCAACCAACTACAAAACACAGTAATCAGATGTTTTATGGTGTTTGGTCGTGTTTTTAGTATTAATGTTCCATGTTGAAGCTCACTTTTACTTATTATGTTTGTTTTTATTTGCCTTTTTGTTCTGTTATGGATCATTTTTGATATTCTGATAAGTGATTACTGAGTATTCTGATTACTGAGTATTCTGATTACTTTGCTTTTTTTCCATCAGTTGAGAACATTGCCCACTGTGAGTTTGCCTATTTACGAGATCTGCTCATCAGGTGAGTGAACTTAGTGTCCACATCTTTGTATTTTAGTATTATATTCAGTTTTGTGTCTGCTTTATTTCACTGTCAGTAACTATACACTTGTAGCCAAAAGTTTGGGGAATGACACAAATTGATTCTTTGCTTCAATGTAATTTATTTGTCATTTAATTTCTCTGAAACCTACATAATACATCCAAATGTTCTTCAATGTACCTCAAAAAAAAAAAAATCAGCTATTTTAGCAAAACATTTAGTCACAAGTATATAAAAGTTATTATCGCATTTCAGTTTTTTTTTTCTATTTTCAGGCAATAATACATTGATACAACACAGACATACAATTGAGGCAATATAACAATATGAGTAACATCACTACCAGTAGAAAAAAATCCTAGTTGTCCCATCCAGTTTACAAAATGTGGTTTTACTTGATAACAACAACAACACTCATGACCGTTCTGCTATTTAAGGCCTGTCCCTTACAGAATTTTCCTCTTAACACATGTGATAGTCTTTGAAATGGAAAAATGAACCAAACAAGTTTTTCATCCCACACTGAGGTAACAGGCAGCTCTTTGTCTAAGCATTTTTAGAATATTGGGCGGTGTGCAGCATCCAAAGTGATAGCAGTACAATATGATGTGGATTTAGCGATACATGTCCAAATACATACTTAATCTCACTTTTGACTGACGGCCAATACATGTCAGTGTTGGGGTATAACTATAGTTTAGACGTTATACAAGGGCAGACCTGTAGGGCGGTGTTTACTGCTGACTGTGAAGTGCAAAGGCCTGTCTTGTCCTCTTATGCGTCTTTGATTTGTGTTTCTTTCAGGACCCATATGCAGAACATCAAGGACATCACCAGCAGCATCCACTATGAAATGTACCGCGTGAGGCGCCTCAATGAGAATAACACGGCGGTGGCTCATGCCAACGGAATCCCAGAGCACTACATCGCCGCCCACGAGATGTAGATGCCACCTGCCCCACCGCAGTTGGCCTCACCTCGGTGGAGTTCACTTGCTTTGAGACTTTTGTCCTCCATCGACAGACTTCCCACCGCCGCAGTCCTCCACTCCATCCGCCATCTCACAGGTGGGACACATTGTTAAAAGCCAGAGGGACTTTATTTTTACTGACGTTCGGCGACTGAATGGACTGTTCACGTCAGTTTATTGCCTCATTAACGAACGCTATCCTCTCACCATCACTGACAAAGAGAGCGAAGAGAAGTTAAATTCAGTGTAAAGTGCTGCAGCTTAAATATACCTGTTTCCTCATCTTCCTTTTAACCTCTGTGGTTTTACTCCAAAGATTCGGCATCTGCCAATCATAAGGACTGACACCCGGTACATTAGTGTCAGATTTGCCTTAATCAGTAACATGTTAATCCTGTCCGCTTTTACTTTTTCCAAGTTTGATGTGTTTTAGCAGCGCTTATATGAGTTTGTGCCTTTGCAGAAGCACAGTTTCCTGTTATGTACACACCTGGATCAACGTGTGGAAAGTGATATTCTCCATAATTGCACTTGATCACTACATAGTCATATTGGACATGTTGGAAGTGGGGGGGCTGGGTGACACTTTGCCAACATGTGACACATACACAGTCATAGCAGCCTCTCTGTTCATCTGTGATGCAGCATCTGTCAGCTCTCGCTCCAAAAACCAATTACCAAAATAGCACATCATACGTTTGAGTTGATCTTTTTTGTCACAAATTGCTTTAACTGTTTTTTTTATATGTTAAATACGGATATCAGGTCCTTGACGTCTTTAATTCCCTGTAATAAATATCATTGTTTATTAATAGAAATATCTTAAGAGTGATTTAAGATGGAAAAAGTATTTATGCACGATATAAAATGTGAACATTTGTCAATCCACTTACTCAGATCATTTATAATCACATATTTTCAATGCTCTTGGGCCTGTCATAGTGCCTTATTTATTGGTGAGTGTTGGCTAACATGTTGGCTGAAACTGGAAAGAGAGTAGGATTGTCTGTGCCAAGTTGACAACGTTTTTGAACACTTTCCCATTTTTTAACTAGGTAAACAAAAGTCTGTCTTCCATTGAACAGCCCAGTTAATGTCCTATTTTCCATAATATACCAAGGATCTTTGTCTGACACATACATTATATAATTCCCTAAGCGTCACTGTTATGCTCTGTCTTGTATATTCTTCTGTGTTCTGATACATTTTTTTTGTACTTGTATTATTAATAACAAATTTCCTTTATCTTATTTTAAAGAAATAAAGATTAAAGTTGTACATATTCACTTTCTTTAATTCTTTTAGTCCAAAAATGCAATTTGCAAAGCATCTCTATTTACTTTACAGTCACACGCACTTGCATATGAGCTTAGGATGAACAACCAGAATGAGTACATTTTCCGTTACAGAATTACACTTTAATTTCCTCCTGCTCTGGAGCCCCATGCAGGTGTAATTCACATACTGTAGCACTTTAATTGCCTTGTCATTAAGTCTTTCCTTGATTAGCCTCCGAAATCAATATGGCTGCCTGCTAGGTCAGTGCATGGCTGATTAGCGCTAATTATTTGAATGCATGAGTGCCTTTTTTTTTCCCCCTCGCTACGAAAGATGGGAGAAGATAAGTCATGAGCTCCAGACGAGACGTTAGATCACTCTGAGGATGTGCAGGCATCAGCAAACTGAGGTACTGAGGCAGAGCTTAATTAACGGTTTAGCGGAGTGTAGACAGAGCTAACAAATGAATGTCAAGTCAAATTAGATTCACTTTTTGTTTATTTGTCAAGGACCATATTCTAAAACTAAAAAAGAGACAAAACTACCCGCTAATTCCCATTAGCATTCACCAGGCAGGTTGGCAGGGCATATCTCAAATATTAAATACCACTAACTAGAATATTTTGTCAATATGTTGGTGTAAAACTGTAAAAAAAAAAAAAAAAAACAAACGTTCATGCATTCATAAAAATGTGTTTTTCCATATTGTTGACAACACCATTTTGATTAAATCCATTTCATAACACATGTATATTTCATTATTTTACAGCTTTTAAGGCAGATTGTGCAAAGACTGATCGGCTGTTTAGCAATTTTTCATGTCTTCATTTTATTGAAAGTATCATGAAGTCGTCTGGTCTCAAACAGATGCTTTCCACACTTCCCTTGTTTTTCATCCTCAAGTTTATCTACATTATATGGACAAAAGTAAGTAAAAGCAAACATTGAATTCAAGTGTTTCATGTAAAACTGGGTCTGAGTGACAAAATGATAATGGTATAATTCACGTTTCAGTAAATATATATGGAATATTTTGATTTTATTTTTTAGATGCTTTATAAAATCTTAAATTGGATCATCCTAAATTAAGGCCATAATTATCCTCGAAATTGATACTTAATCCTTAAATCTGCCGCTCAAAAGTCTCTACCAACAATAAACGATACTGCTGTATTTGTGGTGAATATTTTTGTAAAGAATTTGTCCAATTTTGTAATTAACATTTTGTCATAACAGAGACCGGAATGGAGCCACCCCAACTATCATTCCTGGGTGGACGGGTTCAAGTTTGAGCTTTAGTAACTTGAGCGCAGATATATTTTTCTTGGATGAATGTTTATAATAAACTATGTGGGCTGTTGTACTGTTATTGTTGTGAATGTACGGTGTTAAATTTTATCGAAATTCCTTGGAATAACATCTTAAAAAGTGATAATTTTCTCAAACCTGAAGATACCCTGTTTCAGGGTTAGTTTTGTTTAATTGTCACCTTGAACAACATACACTACTTTTTTTTTATCATCACAACTGTTAACTAGTAACTGCAAGCAGTTATGACGGGCCCTCGCGCACCTATGCAACTCGGGGTGGGTCAATCCATTTCAATGAAAGAGGCAGTGGAAGTGTCAAACTATAGTCAAACTATATTTTGACTATATCAAATATACTTTATTGAAGTCT
>JAPQRQ010000027.1:12951699-12973204 GCA_037367365.1 Apogon talboti | reverse complement strand
CACTAAGGTGTAACTCAAATTCTCCAGCTTAATTAAGAGCAGCCCACTTTGGAGCTGCCATCTCGTTTAGCTAATTAGTCATGAATATGAAATGCCAAGATTTTAATTAGCTCGCTATTGTCAGTGAGGGAGAGACTGAGATCAGAGTCATTTTCTCTTCTTGCCTGGCCTCACTTTATATTACAAAGGTCTAGCAAGAATGTGATTTGACTCCTTTGGAACAATAAGGAAGCTGCTATAAAGGACATTTAATACATATGCTGTCTGTGTATGTAATGGGAATGTTAATATTTGTTAAATGGTTTCTCTTAGAACGTAGTATTTTTTTAAATACATTACCATACATTCAGTGGAAAAGCTGCTGAAATGTAGATTAAACATCATAACCTCAGAGATTAAGTGTGCAATATCTTACATAGTTTAATAAGATGAATTGGAAAACAAATGACAAACGTGCTGATTGGCTGGTGTTTTCAATGTATATGATAAAGCATTATTACACATATGGTTTATGTACATTTATACAATAGATTTATAAATCTTCAACTACAAATAACCTGAAAAGTGAATGTATTATAATGTGCAGACAGTGTTTTTAAGTAGATCTGGTAGTTCTGTGACAAATGTTCCTTTTGAGTAAAACCCATTCTTTCATTAATTCTCAGAATTTCACATTTTGACCCAAGACTATCTTGGAAACTAGATCCAACCAGTATTTTTAACTTCATTTTTCTTTGTGAGTGGCTCAAACTCGATATAGTGTCATTGCTTATATTATGGAGCTATTTTACTTGTAAATCATTGTAATCAATACATTTCTGCGGTCATTTCTACTACTACTTCACTAATAAGGACAATATTGCAAGCAATTTAAGGAAATTTGCAAACATTAAAATAACACATTGTCACTTTAAAACAAAAAGTGCTGTTGTTTGTTGCTGCTCATCTTCTCATTCCTTCTGCCTTGTGTAATCAGGGACTTTTTGATCGGCTCTGTCAGCGTCGGTTATGTTTAGATTAAAGGCGCTGAGGATCTGGAAGGTTTAGCAGGCGGCGTTCAGCAGGTAGATGGGTCTGGGGTCTATTCTGCGGTTGGTAATTAGATTGATTAAGGCTGAGCTGGTGCAGGAGACATGACGACACGGAGAGGGAAATGGAGATGGATGAACCCGCGAGGCTGCGGCTACGAGATAGGAATGGTGAATAGAGCTCATCTGGGCTCGTCGGCTGTACGTCTGCCTGCCTGTCTGCCTGTCTGTCTGGCCGCTGTACAGACAAGAATAGCCCATGTGGTAATCCCTCTCCATCCCCAGTTTGTGCCTGAACTCATTCCTGCCAATAGGTCACTGGACTGTATGGTTCAATGTGCCTTTTGTGATTGGTGGACGGACCTCGCTGTTGTGTTTGCTTTGTTTCCAGTCTCCTGATTGCAGAGACACACTGGAGCTCAGCATCCTTGCAAACACACACGGTGGAGTAGGTATGCGGTGAGGAGAACAGGTGGGCTCAGTGTGTGTCTATCACTCCCTGTGGAGTTAATGTTTGATCAGGGAGAGACGGCGAGAGCGAGCGATGAAGTATAACTCACCGTGATTACATTCCGTCTGGAGGCAGAGCTGCGACCAAAACCAAAACTTCCTCAGTCGATATCAGATTGCGTGGCTGCGACTGCTAGGTGTTTTCCAGACATTTCAGAGCTCGCTGGGGAAATCGACATCCACCCAGTTAACACAATCACCCATCAGACATTTGCTATCTTTCAGACAGAGCTTGGGTGAATGGCTTAAAGTCAACGGCGCTGTGTTTAATGCGGGCTACTGGGGAAACGGCTCTATTTAGCATGCACCGCTCATCGTGATACCAAACAAAATGGCAATTAACTCAGTGCTCACCCGAGCCCCAGTACAATAAGGTTTAGGCGGAGTCGGAGAATCATGGCTGCTCTGATCAGGGGATGGGAGATGCAGAGAGGTTTCACTGGTGGAAGCTGATGTGGTGCAAAAGCTGTAAGAAATTAGCTCTGAATTTTTGAGAAGATGGTCGTCATTTAGTGACTGTTTTAGATGGTCACTATTTAGACTGTTTCATGTCTTAGTAGCTGTTAATAGTATATATATTCTACTTCTGTACAGTATTATTAGTATATAACAGGTGAAGCCCAAACTAAAGATAATTTCCAGGTCTTCTATGAGGTTAATTGCTTAAAAATGATTCAAAGCAGTTTTTGTTTTGTAATTAATAACATCAATATAATTCAGTGTTTAAATTCAGTGTTCCATTGTAGGGAATAACTTTTATTGGCTAGATTCTCAAAGTTTGATTTTTCTTTTTTTTTTTATGGTGTAACAAAATTAAACAAAAAAAAAAGAAGGAAAAATGTATGTCATGCAAGTGGTCTCACACATAAAATAATCTTGTTTCTCTGCCAGGATATTACCAAAACCATTGTTTGTGTCTGATTAAAGTTATTAACAACTGGAATACTATGTGGACAAAAGTGTTGGGACACTTTGAATTCGGGTGTTTTGTTGCTAACAGGGGGCTGATGATGTTAAATGTCATAATTTAATTTTATATTCTGATAAATATCATTGCAACAAACATTTTTATTTCACCGTTAGTGTTAGTTTTGTTTTCATTGACATCTATGCCTCCAAAATGCTTCAGAGTTGGCACTTCTTAAATTGAATTTGTCATATTCTGACCATACATAATACTTTCAACCCGATACTTACCATGTGGTTGTCATTGTGGTAACTATTGACAACAATTGACAATATATTCAGGTTATTTTTAAATGTGATGGGTCACAATATGATTTTTTGTGTCATTTATTGAGTTTATCAGTGGACCTTTAAGGCTGATAAAAACTTTGACATTTTGTTGCAGAAAAAATATAGATACATGTTTTTTTTTTTTTAAGGCAGAGCCATAATGAAACAGTGCATGTAATATTGTCTTGAGTGTGTTTCACTCCTGCCTCGCTAACAGAAGAGGCATGATATCAATTTAAAGCTCTCTCAGGAACTCTTATTCAATCACCTGAGAGAGCGCTGATTTAATAGCAAGACCTCAGCCTTCCATTCATCACCTGAATGAAGGCCTGAAAATGATCACAAGTATAACGTGGGTGTGGGCACGAGCGTGTGTTTGTGTGTCCGTGTGTGCAAATATCGTCTAAAGGGAATAATGCTTCAAATACTCCCACCCCTCCAACCCCCATCTCTCAGACACACACATGAATCGACCCCTGCTGCAATGAAATTAAAATCGTAATGGCTATTGATCTGTGGTTTATAAATAACCTCCTTGTTTATCATCCTTATATACCACTGCTACTTTTCATTGTCTGGCTCTTTGGCATAAAATCAAAGCACTCTTACTTTTCTGCTAGAACACACACTCAGGCATCAGTCCTATAAGGAAATAGTGCCACCGAAACACACCTGGCAATGACTCAATTATAGAGGATCAAGAGTTGGGTCTAAAATAAGACAATTTATTTAAAAAGTGTGAATGATATTGCAATTTGTGTCTTTTTGTTTGTTTATATCAAGATGTGCTTTACTTATGCCGGAACTGAAGTAGTCCAAACTAATGTAATATGTTAAATTTTCATTATTAACTATTATATTTTCATATTTTTTATATAAAGTATGGTAAATGATGTGTGTGTGAATTGGAGAACTGCACTGGCACTGATTGTTTTCATGGGCAGAGGAATAAGCCTTAAAAGAAAAAGGATATTCCGTTGTTCTATGGAGAAAAAATAAAAACAGTAAGGAGTTGAACATCTGGATGGTCAATCCAATGTGGCTCCAGGTGGTTTCCAACTGAACCAAAACTTTAGTGTTACATTACCAAAGAAATACACAAACTGGACTAAAATCCCAATAAACACACACCAGTGCAGCTTTAAGGTAGAATTTGCGTCTTCAATTTGAATAATTGTGTGGCTCTTGTCCAAAACAGTGAAAATACAGCAAATAAAGCCACAATTTTATGTGTGCACAATGATATGGATAATAAATTTCAGGAATGAGCTCTGTTTTCAGCTGGTCTGGCAGCCATATTGGTTATTGATCAGCTTTTGTGAAGGTTGTAAGGTCAGGGGTTGTGTCTGGGGTGGTCTGTCTGAAGCTGTGACCTCTGACCTCTCTGTGAAGTCCCACAGGGGTCATGGATGGAAGAGGTGAGAAGTGGCTCGTATTGGCATATGGGGACCTACTGTTTTACATTTTTTTTCTAAATGTTACAATCATGACATTATTATCATGTTTGAGGTGGACAGTTGTGTTTACAATTGTAGTCTGAGATTACAAGTATCCTTAACCCTTAAAGACCTACACAGACAGAGAGACACCAAAAGCATCCACTGATCTAAAATGTTTAATACATTTTAAAACATTAACCCTATCTATGCATTGAATTAATTCAGGTAAAATGTTTTTAGTGCCATTCAGTGCCATTCAGAAGCTCTGTCATGAAAATCCATGAAGTTTGACTAATGGCAATAGTTGTACATGCATCTAATGACATATTTTGCTGAGAAAGTCACTTTTTCATCAGTTTTCTATTTTGATATAATAACCTTTGAATTAACTCTGAGCTTCGATGTACATCTACATGATCAGTAAATGAAATATAGGAAAATACCTGATTTTCACTGAAAAAAAACAACATGATAATAAATAGTTATAAATCATTTATGAAAGGATAAATGTAGAAAACATTCCTTTGGATGTTGCCACAAAACATTTCAAGGGTTAAGGAAGTTAAAGAAATCTTCAGTAATTTTGACACAAATCAGTAACTACAAACCCGAGCATTAAAGAGGCTGCATGTGTATTAAAATGTCATTATTGACATCAGAAGAGCAGGCAATGTTTCTATTAGACTGGCTTCACACACAGCCTGAACTGATTATTAAATCTGCACATATTGCTTTTATATTGAGTCTCCATTTTATCTCAGTCGCGTTATCATCTTTCCCTTTATTTGTTCTTAGCGCTAAAGGAGGGGAAGTGATAGGGGAGCATGCTAGCAGGAGATCCATGTTCTGCTGGAAACTTGTGCTCATTGTCAATTCATGTTCGTGCAACTTAAAGGTCATGTCATCAAATAAAGCTCCCTGAAGAAGATAACAGTGAAATGAGTAAAAGGATGAGGAACAAAGAGAAGACCCGCATCCCCTCGCCCCTTCTCTTTCTTCTCCTCCGTCTCCTCCCGTCTTTATCTGTTAATGAAGCACAATCCTCTCAAGAGCACAGGCGCTGGGATTTGTCAAGTTATCACAGGCTTGGTTTGTCTGCCTGGCTCAACACTCGGCTACTCTTTAATATTACACAGTGTCTCATTCTGTCTGCCCATCTGTCTGGTTTTTAACATGGCTATTATCACATTCGTGTATGTGCCCTTCTCTCTTTTATTTCCATCTTTGAGTTTTCATCCTGCTGGTTGTTGGACTCGGCTGTTATCAGAATGAACAGCCAGGAGCCCATCGGGTCAGGTTTCATTTGCAAATCACCAAAACATTTCTTCAAACCTCTTCCAACAAGAACTTTACTGTACAGGACTCCGAACACAGATGATGCATAATATTCACTGCAAATAGTATTAACTACGGCCCAGGGGATGTCTAATCACAGATGTTATTTCCACGCTCTGATTTCCATAAATATAATCTACACTGCCATTACAACTCACACACCTCATGAATTTGATTGAATCCTGAACAGTGTCATTTCCAATAGATATTAAAAGATGTGGAATTGCATAATTGTGTTGCCTGTTTGACAATAGTTTTGACCCACAATGGCAAAATTATGAGCGGCAACAATCCACCCCAGGACTCCCCTCACCCACTGCAATACAGTATGCTAATGATGAGGCGCTACAAGACGCTATAAAACTAATGATGATTACTGAGGCAATGTGGGTAGTAACAATAACAAACCCTGTGATGTATAGTAAATTATAAACATCCGCCCTGCTGTAATTTCATAGTTAATTCATATTTTTTTTCTGGGTTTCGAAAATTGGCTCATTGAGTGCAGACCTATAAGAAACATTTACATTTCTTTGTGTGTGTGTGTGTGTGTGCAAATAGACCCAGTGTCTATTGAAGATGGTTATGTGTGCAAGATTGTTTTTATATTGCTGTATGCATGAGTAAATCTATTTATTGTATGAACATAAATGTCCATGATCCCGTTATGTCTTCTTGTCCAATTTATACCTGGCAGAACATTTTCTGGGAGTTAAATTAAATGTGTTCTATGAAATGCCAGCACCATATAATGTATGTTTACAGCAGTGTTCATTTCACTGGCCTATAGTTTTCATCATAGGTTTTACCAGCGACAGACAACAGCTACATAAAAGCAGTTTTATTACAACAAAAAATACAACAATGAATTAAAACAAGGGAAAATATTAGGATGGTTAGGATGTTTTTGTACAAAACACAGTGCTGAAAAATATAAATCGTTCTTTGTTCCCATAACACAACTAAGTATCACTAACACTAACACAATCCAGTTGGATAAAATATGACTAAAGCTTAATGACACTAAAACAAACTTGGCATTAACACTGGTTTATGGATATGTGAATATAGTGGATTGTGTAGGATGTCCCTGCAGATGGCAGTGTATCTCAGCCTGGGTGTGCATGTGTGTGTGTGTGTCTGAATGAGTGCGTGCATGATCACTTCTGCATTCTTGTAAAACATATCCAAGACTGTGCAGTTGTGCACTCATGCACAATGTGCGTGTGAATGTGCATGAGCGATCGCTGCATATGCTGTGATACAATGTCTCTCGTTGGATCCTCGGCGGCTGTCTGATCACTTATGCAGCACACTGACTGTTTTGTCATGTCGAGTGTTCAGAGCCCCCCGAGTGGCAAGCGCACATGACAGCCACCAAGGCCTGTCCGGATGACTGATTTGTGTTGGGACACACACCACACACACTATCACCTTACGCACTATGCTGCTGACACATGGAGAGATCTACATCTACGTGTACATCCACACACACCTCGCCTGCGGGTCTGTCACTGTTCCCCAGAGAGACTGCTGGGTTTGGTTTTATTGCCCGTATCGATTGTGGCTCGGGCCGAGTAGAGGGATCAATATGTGGATTATAGAGGGGAGTTAACTCCTCAGCGCTGCCCCAGAAACCCCCACTGCTCTATAACACCTGATCATTACTGTGTAAAGGAGAAAAAAACAAGAAGACAGACATGTATGAATTTACAGACTTTGTACTTGACAGCGGACATAAAAGCAGATGGATGCAGGGGAACTGTCTCTGAACGAGGTGGGCACTCTCTCCTCTGTCTGGCAGTCCGGATGCCCCACTCTCCCTGCCTATATCTACATATCTACAGTAATTGACATTTTCCATTTGGCAGGTTCTCTGTCTCCTTCCTGTTATTTCTATGGCAACCAGCGGTGGGGGCCTTAGCCGAGAGAACTAAGCTGTGCCCCTTGGGCCGAGGCATCCAGCCGGTTGCCTGCTTTGAAAAGCTGACAAGTGAGCGCCGGGGATTTTCTCACTGCCCATTTAATAAAGTAAATAGACACTGTTATAACACCAAATTCTATTTAGGCTGCTACTAGCAAACTCACTGGTGTAAAAACGCATAGTTTAACTAAGCTGGAACACCTGCATACATCATCTTTACTGGGGTTAATGAAATTATTTCTTTTTCATTTCCTCTTCCATTTCCACTTGAGTAGGACTAATCTAACAAATCTCTTAACAGAAGCCAAGCTTATTGCAGAGAATTACGAGATAAATCATTCTGCTCATATTGTGGAGACTGATTCTGATGATTAGCTCTGTAAGTTTTCCCTCAGCGTACAGAAAGTGTTGTATGAACCCTCCAGTTCATAATGATTTTACTCTTTTATGCAGTTAATTGGATATTAGTATTAATAACAGCATTAAAATGATTTCAGGCTGATATGAAATGGGATATAGTAGTGTACTATCTCAAGCACTTTGCTTAGAGTTGTGTCTTCTGTGAATCTATTACCTGTCTTACTTACTATACCAGCCTTTTATCAAATTTTTGTTATTGTCCCGTTCTCTCTTTTTTCCAGCCTTCATTCAAAAGAGTTAAAACAGGGTGACAGTTTCCAGCCCTGTCGCCACAGTTCTGTTTGTAGTGCAGCAATTAAGACCTCAAGAGCTTGTCAAGATAACAGAGGACCTAATGCACACACACACACACACACAAAACGCACACACACACTCAGCGCCCTCCGACTCACAGTAAAGACATCAAAGACGTTCATATGTGGGAGAGGGGAGGACAGGAGTGGAAGGGGTGGAGGTCTCTGAGTGGATGCATTAACAGAAAAACACTCAGGGTCCTCGAGATGGAAAAATAAGCTTTTGTAGGTTGCAGAGGGTGGAGGATAATGGAGGACTTACCAGCACTTGTTCCTTTTCCCATGTATGCAAGGCTTGTCATACTGCTGTGGCCTTTACGGCGTAATGGCCACATTTGTCAGTGTGGATTTCACTTTTCTGTCATTTTCACAGCGGGACAGATTACATGAAAAACCCTCCTCCTCCTCCTCCTCCTCACTCTCTCGCTCTGTATTTCAGTCATGCGAGGAGAAGTAAACAAACAAACACCAGCCACATTCCTCTAAATCATCATTACCACAAATGTCACTAGTAAGGCAAAAAATAAAAATAAAAAATGCAGTTCTTTCCTTGTAACTCCTTGGTACTTTCCAGTGGTTACCTAACCTAACCTTACCTGCTGTTTTTTCCTGGTGATTATATGATCAGTCATGTGGCTTGTGCAGGAAAGATCTTCCTCAACCTAATTTGACAATAAAACCAAATGATGCATCTGCTAGTGTACACGAAAGGCAGCATGTTAGGGTGATAAATACATGCCTTTTTCCCATTTTATAGCTTCCAGAGCCATTCTTCATAGGTTTTCTTTATTTTGCAGCTTTCCGTGATTGTCAAAATAGATGCATAGTGGATTTTAACAGTGTCCCATCAAGAGTGTTCATCTTTTTATTGTAGCCTAACACTGCAGCAGCTGATGAGTTTCCCCCTAAGGGATGTGAGTTGGCATAGTCCCTGTAATGGTGCAAGCCAAACAGACCATTTTATTTTTATCATCATTATTTTGTTAAATAAGTAGCATAAATAATCATAAGAGAGGACTTTCTGTTAACATCATATTATCCTATTGACACATTGACGCTGATTTGATCTCAGATAGAAACCAGCACTACCCTGTGTGAGCATGTTCAGCCTGCAGCAAAGATTGCCAAATTGTCTTTATTTATTTATGATTTTTACTCACATATGGTTTTTTTCATGACAGCGTGAACACAGCTAATCACATGGGATCTGATCTTTTCCATTCTGACTTGGGCCGCTTCCACTACAAATACCAGTCCAATTTGTCTGACTCATAAAGTTTACATCCGTGTTACATTTACATGACTCTATTAGGACGGGCATTCCACTCTGCTGTTGACGTCCTGAAGTTTTGCATGAAATATGCTCTAGTGTACAAAAATAGAAGCTATTCCTCCCCAAAAGCCATAATTAAAATTTTGCGTGTCTCTCCTCAGCCAGTCCGTCCCCTCAGTACAACAGTGTTCTGCATGTGTTGTCTTTATTTTTGTGGGTCATTTTGTGTAGGTCACTTCAACCATAAAAACTTCACACTGAAAACTGATATTGTGTAAAATCGACCAAGAACTGGACCTGAGCGCTGAAGGCTGGCAGTGTGAATGTAGCCCTGGTGAGTTGCTTTACTCCCCCTGATGCACTAATGGGGGTGATAAGGGTATTAGCTGTGTGATTTAGAGGCATGCTGACCAGCGCTGGAGGAACACATATCATTACACTGCACTTAGTAAATGCTACTGTACAAAGTGAGCTGCTGCAGGATGCCTTCTGAGCCCTGCACTGGCATTTTCATCTCAATAGCTGTGCATTATTAAGACTTTTCAGAAATTATCATCACTATAACTTAGTTTTCACAAATTATCTCAAAACTGTAAACTGCATTTAGTATAATTTCTCATGAATGCAATCTGTTGTACTTATTCTGTTGCACTGAGTACAATAATGCGTCTTAAGCCATTTTAATTCTATTTTCTCTGTCACTGCCCTCCTCTTTCCTCTGTCTGTCCCCCAGTCTTTCTGTCTCTCTATCCTCTCTCTCGGGGGAGAAGGCTGAGGGCATTATGTGCTGCTATGAATGATTCATCATACGCCCTCTGTGGTGTATGTGCTTAGACTAGAAAACAAGGAGTGAACCAGAGAGTAAGGTAGATCGTTCCAGGATGAGGGGAGACGAGGTGACAGCGGAGAGAGAAAACATAGCCAGAGGTGGAGGACGGCAGAAGGCAGTACAAAGGAAATGCACACAGAGAAATTATGAGGGTTTTGGGCAAAACAGCACCGGAGGAGTTTCTTTCCCTTTTTTTTCCATTCATTTTATTACTGGAGTAACACAAGTGATGCAATGACATGCATACAATGGGACTGAAATGTTATTTTATTACTATTATATTTATCCTGTTTTTGCCTTAAGGACATTAGAGTTCATAGGCAGAGGATTTCTGAAATTAATGTTCTCATTATGCATTGGAGGAGCTCAGTCCTCAGGGTACTTATTGCAATTCATCATCCCTCATCGAATCACCTCTTATTGTTCCATTAATCTAAATATGTCTCAAACTTGTTAAGTTCTTTGTGTTTCTTGCTCTTGAAATTAATTTTTTGCCCATAATTCAAATAATTCAACTCAAATACCCTTCACCACACACTCATAAAACTCACATCCACTCTAACAGAAAGCACTTCACAATCACCCAAGATGGTGAAACCTTTGAAACAATGTTATCGTTCCTTATCTAATTTCCCATGACCTGGAATAGATTATCTGCTGGATAATTAAGACCTGCTGAATAATTAAGTGGACAATAATGCTAATTCATGAATAATATATCTGTTTATGATGGTGAGGCTTAGATAGGACTTGCTGTGGTGCTGACAGGAAGATTGATGCTGTGGCCTAGATAGGATCTCTCCAGTGAGAGGATGCTGCCGACTGCAAAGCTGCCCATATTCATTAGACCACTGTCATTGGCTTCTGTGCGTAATGACATACTTATGTATAATTTACAGGCACATCCCAAGGCAGAAGTGGCATACATGTGGGAATGAAACAAATGGGTTTTTTGGCATAAAGCATATGGAGTTCTTTTTTATAATGCTCCGGTATGTTTTCATACCTTGTCACTGATTGATTTCTCGCTTATTTTATTTTTACTGCATTTTACTCCCATCTCTTCTCTCCGAAGACTGTTTTCTTTGGTTCATGTATTCCAACTGTCTGCTGAGATTGTCGGACTAAATTAATAATGAAATCAGTGATGTTAAGTTCAGTACTCAGTAATATGATATGGTATGATGTAAAGGTTTTAGACCTTGTGTACGATTGTCTGTGAGGCATTCTTGTGCATATTTGGATGCTGATTAGCATGCATGTGTTGTATTGTGCAATTGCGCATGTGTAAACATGCTGAATCTTCAAAAAGAATGAAATAAATCCTCTCCCTACACCACCCTCCTCACGTCTCAGCCCGCACTACTCTGTTCTAGTCCAGCCTGGCGCAGCAGAGCCTGTAGCACCCCAGCCAGTTTGATTACATTTGCGATTAGAGCTATGGCCAAGAGATGGTAAATTATGCCCGAGCCGTTACCTTGCTGTAGCTGCTGGGGAAATGAGGCAGCTAGGCTGCATTTGCCCCACTACCACTGACCTTGGAGGTCATCCGCAGGAAGGAGACATTCATCACACTGACACATGGATGCTGTGGGGAGAAGAGGAGATGGTGTATGTGTAGAAAACAGTTGCCTCCTTATTACAGTATGATTCCACCCAACTCCTCTGCACACAGTGGGATTAAAGCACTCGCTTTGCTAGTAAAAATACACTGTATATACTTCAGTGTTTCAGTGTTTAAACAGCTTTGTCTTCTGTATAATGATATGACCATTTTATAGTTACATTACTTTCAGGAGAAAAGCTCATCTTCCCTTCAAGCCCTTTCTCTGTCTGCAAAGCGCCTTATTGTCCCCCTTTCTGCGAATATAATCACGGATGGCAGACAAATATCGACCATGGCCATTGTTGGCCCAAGTGTCTATTTGCTTGCTAGAAAAGACTCATTATGTTACAACAGATTGATATCTCTGCCCCCAAGGACTTTAATCTCATCTCAAATGGAAATAGAAACAATCAAAGCTGTTGGTGAGGCAACAGTTTTCACACTGTAGTGTATTTGCCACCCCCAGCACAAAACAGCAGCATGACCTTGGCAGGTGCGGTCAGCGATGGGATGGGGTGACGTTGAAGGATGTCAAACTGACAAGCTTTCATAGAGTATCACTGCATAGTGTCTTTCTTATGTCTCATCGCTGTTGGAGATATTGTGGGTTTTCTGTTTGTGTTTATGTCTGGGTTTGTGCTCTACTGAGTAAATTCTCAAATATAAATTGTTTATAAAGGGAAAAACATAGTGAAAACAGGCAAAAGGGATACAGAGAATTACAGGGTAGGCAAAGAAAGGAAAAAAAAACATTCAAAAGCCAAATTAATGTTTGCTGGAGCTTAATTGTCCAATTTAATAATATGAATCCATAAACCCAAACAATTATGTTTATGTATGCCATAAATCTGATTAGTGCAAAGTGCAGTTCTGCAAATGTAAGACAGCCTGTATGGGGGGCTAATGCCCACCCACACTGCTCATGTCTGATTAACTGCAAAGCCGCATCACTTATCTCTCTCTCTATTACCACACAATCTGTGAACTGAAGTATGATGATGTATCCCACAAATTGATTGTGCCGTCTTCTCTTATTTGGGATGCAAACATCAGTCACAGACAGACATAGTAATGCTGACAACCAAACTAAAAAAAGAACTTTGGTCTGTCAGTGCTGGATTTGTCACGCTTGGTTGAATGAGGTTTTGTGGAAACAGAGTTTACAATATGTTTTGTCAGTTAATTTGTTTAAAGCTGTTTTGAGCTCTAAGAGAAAATAATTGAACCTACATCCCAGGATTGGGAATCACAGAGTGACTCAAAATACAATATTATCACAATGCATTACTCATGATTCTGTGACACTTAATGCATTGACAATACATTAACATTGAGGTGTAAATTTCACAGATTTTACAGTTGAGGTGTGTGTTAATGACCAAAAAAGAGGTTAACATAATGTTTTAAAATGTACAGACTGCATCTTCCATGTCCATGTGTGCTCAGGGTTTTGATAAAAATTTCAGTAGTTGGTGCCAGTGTATCAATAACTTAACACTACAGTACAGGAAGTAATAGGATATACTCTGGTATCAATATTTTGTCCCTCCCCTACTAAAATATCCATTTAATATCATGCACTTTATTTATTCCTTCACTGACTCAGCCCATTTCTGTTCTCCTGATGTCTTGCTTTTTCCGAGCATCGTTTGTGAGAGTAACCTTGTGTGAGATCCCTGACACACTTTCCTTGAGACTATGGGGATACCAGGTGCCATGGTACGGGCAAAAATAATACTGCTTTGATGACAGAGGTAATTATGTGCATAAACAAGGAAAGCTCATAATGAGTTGTTGTCCGAAATGGTTTTCAGTGAAGAGGATGGAATGCCAACGCAAAGAGAAATGGAGGAGTTTGACACCAATTTTGTCAGCTAAAGCTCTTTGACATGCTGATTCGGCGGCACTTCCAACCCCCACTGTGGGAACAATGGACTCCCTGTTGTTTGCAGACAACTAACAGTATGACTGGCGCTGTCACTATCATTTGCCACTCTAATGGACATCCTCCAGACGACTGGACTGTCACCTGCTGCTTGACAGTTCAAATGCGCGGTCAACGTAGAGTTCTATGTATTGCGTATATATGGCAGACAAAACAAGGGGTTAATTAATGGATTATAATTTCACATTATTGTTTTCTTAAGAGGGATATATGTAGTCAAAACACTAATGAATCAACACTACACATCCACAGACTGTATCACTCACTTAATAAAACATAAATTCACTGTTGACACATGTCTGTATAATGGCAGGATCAAGTTTTCTTCTTCAAATGAAAACTCAAAGCCGGTAATTTGTACAGTCAGTCAAAATAACAGTCATATAATCTTCATGTGCTGCATCAGCTGATAGTTTACATTATAGCTCTGTTAGCTTAGCTCTGTTTTTAGACTGAAAACAACCACAGTAAAACCACAACTCACCTTTGTTTTGTGTTGTCAGTAACTGAACTAAAGATCTGTTTAAGATCCAAACATAATAACATCACATAATAAAGTCATACCTTCATAAATGTCATAATTAAACTCACGTGTGTTGAAGAAACGCTGCGATTTGATTTGATTTGATTTCATCTGCACCTTTTTAAGTTATAGCTATGTCTGGACATGAAAACAACAGTGCTTGTATCTTTTATCACTTTCTTCGACTATAAAAGTTTTTTCATAATGATTTTAATCCCATGTCATATCTTCCTTTGGTCAAAAACCTTTTGGCAGTAGTTTTCCTCACCCTAAACCAGCAGAGTGACTCACTACTCCCTCTAGTGGTCATATGAATCTGACAATCAGTGTAAATTCTATTCAGTTCATATATCTACAATCCAACACATTGGCATATTTGGTAGTACCTCAGAACTCTTTATTTTGAACACACTAATGATACTTTAAGGTCACATTTGAATATTTTAATGCAAAAACACTGTATATGGGTTCTGTAACATTTTCCTGATCAGTATCAGCATTTGTCACATATGTAGCATTTATACATATATATCACAAGTTTTCAATCCAGTTAATACCTCTAACTGAATCAATAAATGTCATCCTCCTCCCTGGAGATTTGCCTCCTCCTTGGTATGAAATGGCACTTTGATTGACCCCGCTGCATTTCCCACAGGGCTGGGTTTATATGGTAACAATCTGACCAGTAAACTTTCGCCTCTGCCAGACAGGTCAGCCGGCCATGGTCATAATTGGATTTTTCAAATGCACATTGACTGACTATGGATCACTGATCAGAGCTGCCACCGTCCACTATGGAGACATAAAAGACAGATTTTCTTGTCTTTGCCTCTGCCCTATCATTGAAATACACACATGAAGATGCACAATTAGCCAAATAGAATTACACAAAAGGATAAGAGGAGCAAAAGTCAGCAGCACATGCAATGTTGCCCTATCCTGTGACAGTTGTGGTCATTAGCACATTGGTCAGAGCGGTTCACTTCTTTTAAATGTGTGCTGAACCAAGGTCATTAGTATTTATTTTGCACAGTAAATTAGATCCATGTCAAAGCACCAGTAACAACACACCTACTGTGTATTTACTCTGCTGAATCAAACAAGTAGAACCCTGACAGGAGAACTAAATTTAGAGTTAAGTTTCCCTCCAGGAGCCATACTTTCCCCCTCACTGTTTTCATGACTATTTATGAGCAATTCACATCCTAATCATTTCAATATATAGGTAAAAAAAAAAAAAGCATGATCAGTGTTGTTAAAAAAAGGCTTAATTTGAAACTTGTGAGATCTAGTTGTACTTGACTTGTGGCAGCTGTTGAATAAGATCTGCAGTATGTATGCAATGTGGAAAATCACACATGCATACACACACATACACATACACAACATAGTAAGTCTGAAAAGGACTCAGGCAATAGATTATTTATATCTACTGTCATGACACAAAGATTCATCACCATGGTGCATGATTAGTGTCTCCCTCCTCCTCTTTCCACACACCTCTCGCCTTGCACTCCATCATCTTGTAGACTGAATAATTGTGTTTTGCCACCGTTACTGTAATGCATATCTCGGCGATTATCCAGATGTGGGTGACACTATAATCCATATGCCTGCGATACCTACTACAGATGGTTTTGTAATTGTGAGCACATGCTGGTGATCACCATGCTTTGTAATCAGATTTATAGTTTTTTTCTTGTAGCCACTCACCACTTGATCTTTCCAGATTCATTTCCCTATCAGATGCTGCCGGAGTCTTTAGTTAGAGTGGACTTCAGCATCGGGTAATGAGCTAATTTATTCAGCCCCCTGATCTGCCTCATTGAGTGGTGACATATTATCCTGGCAGCCACTCCTTTCGTATTTGTTTCTCCTCTATTTGACAGAAGGGATAAGGTTTTCACTGAGCCATGCACAAAGGGAATTTACGATCAAACCGTTTCAAAGGCATCAGTTAAGGATTTGTCTATTGACATTTTGGATATTTATTCAACTTTGTAAGATATTCAGTGTGATTTACATTGAATATGAAATGTAATAAAAAGCACATTTGTTGTCTGTTTGTTCACATTTCCTACCTTTTTATACAAACCTGCACAGGAAAAAATGTTTTGTGTCTCATTGCCGTTAGTGCATTTGTTTTGTGTATAACAGCCTGTGTTGTATATATTGAGTACAGCAATAGTTGATAAACAGTGCAGCATAAATTTGATAATAAAGCAATCCACTCCCTGGTTCTTTCTAAATAGTGATTCTGAGTCACACAATGTCTTCTCTACCTGTCTTACATCACATGGATTTCTCAAATTTGTTTTTTTCTCCACACACATTCTATATATAGTCTTCAGCGTCATGAAACCCAGGAAAGTAAAAGTTTCAACTTTTTTCCATCAAATGATTGTCTTGGATGAAAACAGAATGACACAACATTTTTTTCAGATTTTTTATTTTTTTATTTTTATGGAATGTCCTTTACAATTAACTTTTTTTTTCAATACAAAGCTATGGAACTCCTGTCCCCTACAGAAGACAAATGCATTGCTATGTTTCAGGAAGATATACAGGTTATGTATGAAAACTCTAAATGCTTATAAGGCATGTGATATGCAGTTGGCATGTGTACCCACTGGGTTTTAGAATCATCAGTCCACCATGACCCCGGACAGATGAGGTGGGTTCTGAGAACAGTTTTTAACCTGGGTCATTATATTGTAGTGTACACAGTACACATGTGACATTACTTTAGCAGATGAAACGATAAAAAATTAAACTAATAAAGGGAGGGTCTCGAAATTAAGCACCAGCCCTAGTTTATAGTAGAAACTGCGCCCTCTGTTGGTACAAAAACACACTACGCGTTCATTCCCCCAGAACTGGCACGTACATCTATGATGTTACTATTAATCTTTATTCACCCTTTCATGTGTTTTTCGTACAGTTGTATACCCGCTTTCTTATTCCTTATCTAAAACTTTTAAAGAGTAGGACGCAGACTGCGGCTTGTGAGCATCAGTGCAGAAGAGCGAAGTGATGGTGGGGCTGCAGTTGTCATGGAAACGCCGGAGGTGGAGCGCCGGGAAGTGGGACCAGTTTGTTTTGTTATTGAAGGTCACGTGGCCAGGCTAAACTCCTCCCCCCTCCCCCCAGTTACCACGGATTGAACCGTCTCGAGCTTCTGCTCCGGTCAGTTACTACAAAATGGCTGCAGAGGCTCCGCCGCCGACGAGAACCTACTGAACGCTTCATGGTAGGATTTATTACTCCCTTTTGGCTGCAAAACACGACACATTTGAACCTTGTCTCTTTCCATTTTGGGGAATACACGATATTTCGAGGCTTAGGATGTGAACTGGACGCGGAATGAAAATGTTTTCAGTTCAGCCCACTTTGACATCAGTGTTGTCTTCGCTTCGGTTGCTCTTTCTCGCCGTCGTCGGTGGCACATTACTGTATCTGTCCTTATGTCAAGTCGGTTTCATTTCTTAGCACGGATATTAAAGGTTTTCTCAATGCTGTCTTCTTGATATCTGAGACTACCAGCACAGCGGCGGTACTGTTCAGATGATTCAAGGGCACCCTGTGTTATTGCTTGCAGAGTTGGGGGTTAGCCGTAGCTCCGGTTGGATCTTGTTGTTGCATTTATATGTCGGAGACCTGACATGGTTATTGTTGCAATTCATTCAGGCTAAAATGTTCTATGCTGCAGTGAGAGCAGCTTAGATATAATATGCATCACCTGACAGCCAGTGAGCTTTTGTACACTGAGATTACTCATGCACAGTTGAGGAGGTTTTTCGGGTGTTTTCTACATTGATTTTCCAACAAGTTTTCAAGCAATTGTCTCTATGTTGTTTTTTATTGTTATTATCTGAGTGCATACTGCAATTTGGTAAAATTCTGGAAGTCGCAGCAAAATAAGTGTTTAAGAGTCTTACCGTGCAGTAAATTCTGGGTTTAGAGACTGGCTTAGCAATGCTGTTCATGATGAATCAACCCTCAGAGAGACTGCTTAACGTTTTATATACTATATATGATGGAAACTCAAGTCATCGGTCCATGGATAGTCTGGTGCTGTGTAAACCTGGTGATAAGAAGCATTGATTATTGCTTCCTGTATCCCCCTTCACCATGGCGACAACCATCAGTGCCCAGATCCTGCTGCAGCTTGACATCCTGCAGTGGCACACACTCCATGGAGAAGGCAGTGAGTGCAAACTGGGAATGCCAGCACCCTGATGCATGTAGAGTGCAGGCTGACGTAAGCCTGGAGGCCTGCTTGTTTAACTAATGTGTTGGAGTCCCTAATTTAGGCCTGGCAAGGAATGAAGACATTGTTGGCGGTAAAGGGAAGGTGGTGGGGGTCTTTTCTGTTGCTGCTGGGTCAGGGGCCTCAGTCAGCACCCAAGCCTCTGAAAGAGGCATTGTGTGTTCACAGAGAGGCGCCAAAGGGGACTTGATAACAAAAACAGGCCACTAAATACTGTGATTACTATACAGCTTAGGTCATAGCCTCACTGAGTTCAAAACTCTCAGTGGCCAGATTGTGTCATTTGGTTTGGCAGGTTGTTTGGTGTCGCTGATCAGATTCTTAGCTGGAGTCTTGAGTGGAACTGTTGAGCTTGCATTCTGTCAAAAGTTTTTCGGCAAAGTAATAGATCTTTATCTTGAAAGAAAAAAATTGCATGCATGTATTTTCACACTGCTATTTCTTTTCATTGTGTTTTGGATTTTGAATGTGGTTGTGGTTAGAATCTATAGCTCTTTGTTTTTGTTGTCAGGTTCTCTGTATTAAATAAATGAATGTCATTAGACTTCAGGCAAAATGGTTTTAGATAAATGCTTTTTAAACTTTTTATTAATCTTCCATTCTAAGCATAAAAATCCGCTATGTATCAATTAGTCCTATTCATGTGCATGCTCCATACAATCAATTTGTTGATTTATGAAGACAAATGTGGAAAAAGCGAGGGCTCTCTGTGATTTTGGTGTAATAAGCCATCGGTTAAGGATATTCTTTGATCTATTGGGCCTGTAAATTGTCTGCCAGGCTTGTTAAAGTGTTCCCTTTATGTTAGCAGACAACTGACATTGGGACTGGAGGCAGTGCTTTTGGAGTGTGTCCATGCAAGTTATTTTAGGGCTTGTTCCGAGTGCCAGGAGTGCAGCATAAGTTTCTCTTTTCCTTGTCGTTAGCGAGGGTCAGAAAGCATTAACATGACCGCACTGAGAATAGCTTCAAGTACTTTACTGAGTGCAATCCTCTTTGCAGAGCACAAGGACTTTGTCGGTGCTGACCTGGCAGTTTTAAACCTCAGCACAAATTTAAATTTACTAGTGAAGTGATTACTTTTGTTAGGTTTTTTTTTGTTTTGTTTTGTTATGCTTTAGAAAACCTGCTGAACACTGAGGTGCATAAAATATTTTTTCAGACCAGAGCACATTTATAAAAGCTGCGTTGGCCCAGTGTGTGATTGTACAGACTAGCAGAGGGGCTGCACATTTTGCCATCGCTGTGGCGGCTGCTGCTGTGGTTGCTAGCGAGCGTTCTCCCGAGGGCTCGCCGTGCTCTTGTTTGGCTTGCAGCGATGGCATTCCTGGCTCTGTGCCCAGCGACTGCTGTCTAGCACCCCTTCCCCCATCTCTCACACATACACACAAACCAGCCGTGGAGCCTAATCATCAATTTTAACCCTTCTTCTTCATTGCTCCAATATGGGGCAGATTGGCCTTTACACAGATGTATGGGTGGGTATGACAGTTTACGCTACATACGTAAACATTTCTTCATTGTTGCCGCTGTTTTTTGCTACTTTTGCCTTCCTTTGTCAGCAGAGTGAGGGTTTGGTTTTAAGAGGGACACAAAGCTCTAATCCTGTTGTTCTGACAGGAGCATGTAATTCCACAACAGCGCTGAGCTTATTGACCTGCGTCCTTCATATCGACACAGTCTGTGCTTCCCCACCCCAACCTACTGTATATGATGCAGTTCATTTGTTATTACACATAAATGTCAAGGTAAAACTGCATTTTTTGCACTTATTATTATTATTATTATTTTTTATAGGACATATAGCCTACTTTTCAGAAAAGCCTTTACTCTCAAAAACATCCAGCTATGACTTACATTTGTATGATATCTAAAGCATGACCACAAATAATTATTGTATTTCTAGCGGGCAGGGGGTACTGTTACTGCATCCTCCACATCTCACTATCATTCAGTACTCTACAGTCCAAAGGACACACATCTGTCCAAGCAAGGCACATGTGTGGGGAAAAAATGACAGTTCTCATTGAGAGGAAGTGTCTCTGTCCTGCTCAGGAGCTGAACTAAAATAATTTTGACACTTAATTCAGCAGTGACTCGCTTCGTCCAGGTCACAGGTGGATGGCAGTGCAGTAACTGGAGCACTTCTCTGATCGTACATGACACAAGCCCCAACTGATGCCTTTGAATGGAGCAGGACTGGCTATATTTAGCATGGCAGGTTCCATATCCAATCTCCTAGATGTAAAAAAATAACATAAAAAAAAATGTATATATATATATATATATATATATATAGAAATTTGTCTACAGTGAGATCATACAGAGCAGGTTCTGTATTTGCTGTGCAGTTACTTGTCATTACTGTACTTTCTCTCTCTTACTAGATTTAATTATCATCATAGTTTTCAACTCAAAATGTCACTGAAGTAGCATCACATTTTTGCCTTCTTTCACTGGTTTCCTACTTTAAAGGTATTTTACAAGATGAAGGTGAACGTGAAATAAACTTTAACAAACATGTGGTTGTTTATGCATTATATGATTCAGATCAGTCAATCATTTCATTCATACAACAGACTTTAGTCCTGTTTTGGTATGTTTTGGCAATACCTAAACTATTATTTTCAAAAAAATATGTTAAAATATTTGTTGTCAATAATGGATGCTCCATACAGTTGATCTTCAAACATCATGTATAGATTAACTTAATGGGTTGGAAGTTTTTTTTCTAGTTGCTTTTTTCACTATTGCTTATTTTTTGCTATTATTATAAGGAGGGACTATTGTCATCCACGTCTGTCAGTGGGATCATGCAAAAACTTCTCTAACAAATTTTTTTGATTCTTGGTGGAAGGGTAGGGCATAGGCCAA
>JAPQRQ010000027.1:12917997-12940726 GCA_037367365.1 Apogon talboti | reverse complement strand
GGTTTCAGGCAGTGAGGCTCGGGCTCACAGTAGAGCGCGCATGGGGGTGGAGACTTAACACACACACACACACACACCATTCTCTTCATCACTTACGCTGCCTGCTCTACCTCCTTCCCTTCCTCCCCTATGTCGTCTCTCTCTCTTTCCCTCACCCTCCTCGGCATCTCTGTCCGCTGATTGGTTGACAGAGCAGCTAGCCAGTGTCCCCCTTCCCCCATGCTTCGAGAAGAATCTACGTCACACATCAGAGTCCCAACTGTATAACGATTGCTTCTATAACTGTTATTACACATAGTGACATAACCACAAAGAACTGTGTTTTTAAGAGGAAATCAGCTTTTTAAATCAGCAGAGAATTGCAGTGGAATTACTGTGTCCATCTGCTACTTATGATATCATAATAATGACAGAGGAAAATGGCACATTTCGAAGGAGAACAGAGGAGTCGGGTATAAAAAAAAAAAATCAGTCGAGAGATGAAGCTAAAGAGCGGGAAGGAAATGGGGCAGATGTAGAGAAATCTGATGAGAGGGGAGTTTGAGCTTTAGAGCTTCCCTCGAATCCTGAGACACATATGAGGGAAAGTGGATGGAACTACACAGTAAGGGTAACCTACACACGACACAAATTACATAGGAAACCCCTCACCCCACCTCTAATCCCCCAGACACACACACAACAAACAGTCGCATAAAAAATGAGAATGAAAAGCAGCTGGTTACGATATGCGAGCAAGCACGTCTGTCAGTATCCGCTAGACGGTGTGAATGTATGTTCCCCACCACCGTCCCATCCTCTCCCCTCAGTGTGGGCCTCAGCATTACATAACTCTTTGTTTTTGTGTGTGTTGGGCTGGCCGCATGTGTGCCAGTTATTCATTGCTTCACTGCACACACTCGGGATGGCGGCCAGTGGCAAAGCACTGCTCTTTGTAACTCATTTAGGCCACACAAAGATTTTCTTTCTCTTTCAGTCGGTGGCTTTACAACACTGCATCTCTCCTCCCCTCTATATTTATTTCTAGAAAGAATTCACATACCATTTTGGCTCAGTGCGCTTAGACCCAATCAGCTGATGTTTGGGGTTTTCTTATACACTTTGTGTAGGGTTTAAGCACATGTTTGAATCCTGTTTACATTTTATAACAGCTTATTTTATTATGCAATGCAATGTACTGAGGCGATTATCCAGTGTGCTTTGTGTCCCATAATGCATCTCAGCCAGCAGTGGCTCTGTGACCCTGAGCTGATCATCCTGTTTGACTTAGTGGTGGCAGTGACCTGTAACTTGCACTTCCTCATTCTGCTGCAGTGTATTAGCCTGCTGAGAGAGTATATGCCTGTATGCTTAAATGTATTCTTATATCCTCACAAATAAAATATTGAAGGGTACAGATTCTTAAGCAAATTATATTAATGTCTCATTATTAACATTAGAGTTCACATTAAAAAATGTCTAATACATATGGAAAGCAGAAATGCAGTGTGCTTGGTCAATGAAACGTATTAATAAACATACCACATCCACCGACATTAGGAATTGTCGATTGAACATGTTTCCACATCTAAACAATAGTGTATTGGCTCTGATCTTATCTTCCAGTAGCTACTAGCAATGTTTACAGCAGGTTCATATTGATAACTGAAACCTGATTCACATAATTTATTCATATGTGTACATTTAGGCTGTTGAAACTGTGTCAGTGCAGTTAAATTCTTTTTTTTAAAACCACGATGGCTCAGTCTGGTAGATTTGTGAACCACACAGTGATGCTTCTTGCCCCTTGGCTTTTAGGCAGATGAGCATGTGAGGCCATAACCTTGTTGCATAATATATGTAATTTTTCTTCATAACAATAGTGTATTATGGTATAGTAACTGTTCTGTAAATTCAGTTAACAAATGTAAAAAAAAAAAAAAACATGTTATGCTTCATCATATTTCTTTTTTTTACTTGGAACATCCATGCAAGAAAAAACAAAAGCAAGTAATTGTAAAATACTTGAGTAATACTAAAGCCGCTTCCGAAATTCCATATGAACATGCTCATTAGTGTCCATAATCAGTCCATAGTGCATAGTATTGGGTTTTGGCCACATTATTCCAGAGTGGAAGCTCCAAATGAGAACATTAACGCTTTGTGTAAAATGTCTGGTAATCATGTAATTCCAGACCAGTACCATCTAATCCCCATATCTTCCATTTTTCTGGTTTTAACATACTTAGCAGCCCTGTTGTCCAAATCACATTACCTTGTGAGGCAGCTGGATTTGTGAGATCATGAGATCACACAAGAATCCAGCCCTGAGCTGCTACATAGCCTACATGCCCCAAAATTATATAGCAAAAAGGATTGTCTCTGTGGTGCAAACAGTATTGCCAAATCTCTTTCAGTGGACATATTTCCACCGTCACATGGTATATATGGTCGAAGGTAGAAGAGCGTGGAAAATTATAGTGAATATTACTGCTTCACGTCTCTGCTTGGCTTAATTGCTGCAAACGGCTCAGACACTAGTACCTTGTACAGACCATGGGAAATGATTGGCCAGGACCAAGTTATGTATGTTTGCACATTAAAAGAGAAATTATGTCTGTCAGAGAGAAAATCACACTCTGTTGCTAAGGGTAACTAACACTAGTGGGATATAAGCGCTTCAGCAGCCATATTAGCAGTTACTAACTACCAGCTCTGATAGAGCGCTGAGAGGTGATTGTTTCAGGGGCTATAATCTGCCGCAAACCATGAGTATCTTATATTGATGGAGCAGAACATTCTTTACAGTGCTGTCCCAATGAACACAATTGCAGACAATAATGCAGCAGGCAGGCTGAAGTCCATTATGTGCTACTTGACCTCCTCATCACTTGTACTGTGTGACCAGGCACCATGGCAGTTCTCAGACTGTGAGAGTTGTGTGTTTTGGCCTTTCTTAAAGGCAGAGAGCTTTTATTACAGTACCACCCTGAGATTATTACAGTCCTCTGGTTCTCCAAAGAGCAAGCCATGTGTTTAGACTGACCACTGCTGAGAATTGAGCTTCAGACAGCAACGAGCGAAAGAGAATCTTGTGCATTTATAGACATCTCCTCATTTTGCCTTTCCAAAAGTAACTAGGCTTTGAAAAGAAACAAATTGGAGGAAATGCTAGCCACAGCAAATTTCCAAAAGAGATTGAAGCTGTGGTCATTCTGTGTTTGTGTGTGTATGCAAAAGGACGTATGCACAAAATATAACTGCACAAACACACAATTTTATTTATTATTTAACTTTTTGCAAATTGACTTTTCTGTCACCACTTAGTCATATCTTTCTTGAAAAGTGTGCTCTCAACCACTGTGCTTTAGCCTAATGCTCCTGTACCCACCCCCCTCATCCCCCCATTTCTGTTCCCTTGTCACCTGTCCCCCACCACCCTCCCACTTCCACAGTGCCAGACTCTGCCAAGCTCGATTCCACCCCTCCTCTTCCCCCTGCCAACCCCAGTGCCGTCCCATCTTTACCCCCAAGCAGTGGCAATGGCAAGCGTGCCCCCTCCGGAGGCCAGCCGCAGACAGCACAGCAGTCCCAGAATCTGCTCCAGCAGCGTTACCCGCCCAGAGAGGTGCCCCCACGCTTTCGCCAGCAGGAGCACAAGCAGCTGTTAAAGAGGGGCCAGCCTCTGCCTTCTGGGACTTTGGCTCTCAGTACAACAGGACGTCCCACAACTACTGAACCTGCAGCAGCAGTAGCCATAAACTCCTCTCCCGCCTGCTCCTCTTCCTCTACAGCCAACCTGCCTACAGGTCAGCACAGACACTTATGGCTTTCTCTCTTTGGCAGGTAGATTGTTGGGTCCCTAATAATAATAATAATAATAATAATAATAATAATAATACTTTATTTGTATAGCACCTTTAAAAACTGAGTTTACAAAGTGCTTTGACAGACAAAGCAGAGCAGGAGGGCACAACAGCAGAAGTCAAAATACCAACAGAGGGCCAAGGAAGAGTACAGAATTGAGGTGAAATTGAATTACATCTGTATTGGCTGATTCACCTTTAAATGATAAGATAACACCAAAAATGACTGACAGATGGCAGTGGGAAATGTGTGTTTGTGTCCAAAAAGCTCCCCATTTGATGACACAACAGCTCAGCCACAGTGTTTGAGTGCAGCTGCTCTCCATTCAGTTTTGTTGCAAAAACAGCCAAGTTAAGTTCAATAAACTAAGTTTGTTGAAGTGTCTTCCCTGAATCAGCAGTGGCTCATGTGTCAGCGTCTCTGATGATGAAGTGTAGGCACGGAATGATAGTTAATTTGAGTCAAGTTCATTGATGTAAACCAAATTTAGCCTTCTGTCAGCTGAGGCAATAGCGTTAAAAAACAAATAACATGACTATGAAATAAACAAACGAGTAAAAAATCTGATGTCAGCCAAAATGTAGGGTTTGGTGCCTCCCCAATTATTCCTACGCATATCGTTTTCAGCATATTAATACAAGTATTTCATGTTGCCAAATCTTTTTTGTGTGTTTTTTACATGCAACATTTGTGATTGTTGGAAATTATAGTCAATACAACATGACCAGTAAGCAGTTTTGGGCATTCACAGGATGAAAAAATGCCAAAATATCAGTGTCTCTTACAGCGTATTTGTACTGTACATACTTCATGCAGAAACCTTTGCATTGTGGGTGTGTTTTTTCTATATTGGCATGTAGGAATGGAGTGTTGGCATTCCTAAGAGACACATACTCATACTTTTTTTTTTTATCTTGTTTCATATTTTATAATGTGATCGTAACAGTGTGGTGTACCACTTTGGCACTTGCATCACAGGTGCTGCTGACTGAATGTTTATTTTCACTCTGCCTCTGTCTGGCTGGGAATTTGAAATGGGGATAGTGGAATACAGGGGTTCAGGATGGAGAGTAAACACAGCTGGCTATCACTGTATGTGTGTATTTTTCTTTCTGAGGCACAGCATGTTTCAGTAAACCACTTTCTCATGTATTTCCAAATGCTAAAGGTCTCTTTTGTTAATAAAGTATCATCTGGTCTTTGAAGCTGATGCCACAGATTCTTGGGGCACCTGGTGCCTTCCATTGTCTGGGAAGAAAAACTTTTTTTTATTACCAGAGATGTGTCTGAGCATCATCCAACAGCTCTCCTTTGAAACTAGTTCGGTCTCCATGGTGACGAGATGTTTATCCTGTCTTCGTTTCTTGTCTTCCTCCTCCCAATCGTCATCGTCCGCCATAGTCTTCATTTGAGCTTTGCCGACCAGCTCTATTTCCTGTTTTTGGAAGAGAAGAAATATGGAGCTAGCTAGTTGGCTGGCCGCCTTAGTGGGCCTGACCTGGCATGGATAGAAAGACTGAGCGAGAAGGAACGAAAGAAAGTAGGAGAGAGCAAGCATGGCAGAGGTCCAATGCTGTGGGCTGAAGTGACTCATGGCTTACGGTAAAAGCTGCTGCTTCTCTCCGCCCCTCTCTGGCAGGCATGCGTTGCTCTGCTTTTGCTCACTGTGCGTCTTTGAACTGACTGATTACCTTCAGACAGACAGACAGACGGGCCAACAGAAGGACCTTCCAGACTGAAGTGATAGGTAGGGGTTCGGCATAGCTCACAAGATTTTTGCACAGATGCAAAATGTAGAACTCAAGGTAAAACATGTACGAACATGACACATGCTCTGCCAACCTCTACATTTCTGCGTGTCTTGCTAATCATATCCCACTCGACAAACCTCACAGCTTTTATTTTATTCAGTATGCAGCAGTGTTATTAAACAAGCATACAAAGCACCTCAGGTAATCCCACTTCCATCATTCTGCTCAGGAGGATTGCCCTCTCGCTACCTTAATTTCTCGCTGATAGCTTACTCTAGATAGCACACTAGCTTCATTCCTCCAACGCCAACTCATCTCACTTCATCTTAACCCATCATTACCCTATCCTGTAGGCCTGAAAACTGGTTAATGCGGTCATATGTATAAATTTGCATGTTTGGGTTTATGTAAACATAAACAGTCCCTCCTTGTTGTCTTTATGAACCATTCATGATCATCTTCATCAGGCATATTTACTTATATGATGCAGGGGGATCCTTTTTTAGGGATACTTTTTTCTCTGATTAAGTGCTTTTAGTAGCCATTGTGTGGCAATGCACTGTACACATATGCATGTTAAATAATGAAATATTTAGTTAATAATGTGTGAATTGTAGCATTTAATTTATACTTACTACATTTTGCCTTAGCACCGCCTTGTTAGAGTCAGTAAAATAATCATCAGTCTTTTACGATGCCCATAAAGGCATTGTACTTAGCACAACAGAGCCTGACACCAACAAAAAGCAGCATAATATAAAAAAAGGCCTTGTCAAGACAAAGAGGAGAGCGGCTAATGTGCTAATAGCTTGTCTAGAGATTGTATATGCAGGCCAGACTTGATGTGCTCTTTAAGTCTGCTGATGATGCTGTAAAAGAGCTTTGGGAATCCCCTCAAAGAGGGCTGGGACGTCTTGTAATGTGATTAAACATCGGCTCTCTGCTAACCACAAATGTTCACTGCTCGCTCTTTTTTCCCTCTCTCTCTATCTTGTCTTGCTTGCTCCATGCCCCTGTTGCTCTCACTCTCTCCACTGTTCTCTGATGCATGTTTTCACCTCCTCTGTGCAAACACTACAGCTCACACATGCCATCATTGGATTAGTCAGGCTGCACACACTGTATGTACATATGTCTGTCAGTCTTCCCACTATTATCGCCTTCTTCCAATGTTGCTTTTTGCATGGTTAACAATCTGTATCCCAAGGCCCTTTCATGTAAAGCAGGCATGAGAGAGCCATCTATTTTAAGACTGGCATGCTGGAGAAAGCCCTTGACCTGGTTTATCCTTTCAAAGAGGAGGAGAAAGGATATTGAGAGGCAAACCTGATGTCCAGATGTCTTAAATTTGAACTTTTTAAGTGGATTTCTTGCACATGTTTTTGTACAGTCACTGTCATTTAACTGCTGTTATTCATTCCATGTTGAACACAGCTCAACTAACAATCTGCACATCTCTTCCATATGCTGACAACGTAGCAGAACAATATGACAGGGGTTATGCATGTGCTTGGTCTACAAGAACTCTTCTTGTTCTCACCATGGTTGATGGTGACTGGCACTGATTCCTATTCTCTTTTGTCACGTTGGCATCCTAGGCAGGAAATTAGATAAAAGAATTCAACGTCTATTGGGCACAAGCTGTGATATTTTTTACATACCTTAATGGAAAATGAATGATTACGATCCAGTGTGATGTACTCTGTCTACACCACTATGTTTACTATTCTTGTACAATGATACGCAAATAGTAAGGTTTCAGTGTTCCAATTGAAAACAATCGAGATGTGGTGATTGTGAGCATTAAACACAGAGGTAGCACATTCCTGGGAGGTGTATGTATGTGTGTGTGAGAGTCAGTCAGAGTGCTCGTTCATCTAACTGGCAGCGTGCATTGTCAGCTCTGTACCATCCAGTCTTTCTGCCCCTGGGGGACTTCATTAAGCCGGGATCAGTCCAGCTGAGGCCCACACAGCCCTCCTAGATTACTTCCTCTTTCCATCTCTCACCATCTATTTCTGTCCTCTCTGTCTTTGTATTTTCATTCCTCTCAATCCTTCTTTACCTGCCTGTAGTGTACTCCACCCCAAAGCATAAACTCCCTTTCCCATCATTCCTGCATGTTCAATACATGTCCAGACTTTGTTGTTGTGTAAATGTAAAGTTGAAGTTCTGCCACTGATCTGAGCTTTCAGGAAGCAGCACATGTTTTTCAATGTGTATGTTTCCATACAGAAGATGCAGTGTCTGCACTGCGTATATGTACACACAAAACAGCGAGTGGCCATGGAGTAGCATTATGTGACCTCACTACATGTTCAGCCCTTACAGTGGAGAGGCACAGGGGGCTGAACCTCAGTCATAAAGGGACTCTGTTCTCCACCAAACATTGACTTATTGTGTTGTTGCGTGGGCGCTGGGATCATTTGTAAACAATACCAGCCTTGATCCAAGCGAATGCTTTTTTTTTCTACTGAGCTTCCAGCCCATTGCTATCTTCTTTCTTCAAATGCTAAAATGTCTAATGCATGTCATACTCTGTTGTTCATCATCTCACTATTTTCCTGTCTTTGTAATCTCTTTCCTCCTGTAGCTTTACTGTTAGTAAAGAGATCCTGGGTTGTGAAAGTTCCTCCTGAGGATATGTGATGCTACTACTAATAATCATAGAATTACCAAGTCTTTCATTAATCTTCATGTGCTATCTAGGGATATACTTGCCCCCATTCCAGTAGCAGAAGGGGTGCTGCAGCCTTTTGACAGGTTTCTCTTGCTCTGACTCACCTGCCATCACTGTTCAAGAGGATTTCCAATGTGGACAGTAGTGCTAATTGCAGATGAAGTAGTCTTGGTTAAATATTTAGTGACAGTTTTGAAAGGTTGAAAGATGTGAGTGGGGAGGTTAGTAGAGCCCCCCACTCATGCTTCATGAGTGTAGGCTTTATCGTTCAGCTGTTAACCCCCCCACCCCCACCCCCCCACACACACACACACTCCCCGATCCCATTCACTACCAATGCCAATATTGCCCCCATTTCACCCATCCCCTCCCCCCAGCCGGTCTTCTTTCAGTGCCTTTCCAGTGCAAGTGAATATCCTCCGTCAGAGCATGATATAAATAAAGCCAGAGGGAGGCAAAAGATAGAAGAGGAGATACCCAGCCAAAGCTGTGTTGGTGGGAGGGACAGAGCATGAGGGGTGAGGAAGGAAGGGAGGAGGGGTAGTCTCATGCCGTGCAAGAGCTGTGCAACTTCTTGGCAGCATTTCAGAAATGAGCCTCAGAAGCTTGGTGAGTCGAGCAGACATATTGAGACGAGGATGGTCGCTGTGTCGCACAAAACCTAACTCTTTACAGGATGGTTGGGAGGCATCTCTCCTCAGGTATTTTGCTGCTGTGTTGCACATCTTCCCTTCTGTCTTTCTGTCTCACTATTTCTCCTCTTTTCTCTGTCTCTTCTGCATTGTTGTGGTGGATTGTATTCACAAGTGTATTGCCACATTAAAGCTTCAGCAGTAGTGAATTGCATACACGCATTGCGTTGTTATGCTTTGTGTTTTTCATAGTGAGACATGAGTGCTGTAAAAGCAGCGATTGTGCAGCTCAGCTCGGAGCCTTTTTGGCTTTAGTTCAGGACTGAGAAAATGGCGGTCCTGCACTTCTCAGTAGAGTGACGCTACAGACCGACAGAGCTGTGTATCAGAAACACAGTGCCCTCTTTTTCCCCCCCCTCTCTCTCTCACTGCCTGCTATTGCACTCATTCAGGTTGCAAACCTAAAAGCAAGCTTGAAAATGGGGCGGAACACAAATGCAGCCACTTCCCCCATTAGCTGTGAGCCAGAACCTTAGCATGTAAACTAAGCATGCATGTGAAAGGCACATGTAAACAGCAGCTGCAGCTAGAGGGGCAGTAGAAATGAGCAATGAAGTAGTGCCAGGTTAATCAGTGCTACCATCATGATCTGCAGCTGGGCTAATTTTATACCAGCATTATCCATATACATTGGACCTCTGGGGAGCTCAGTCAGCTCACTCCTCAGGTCTAAAAGAGAAACCCAAACAATCCTGTGCATTGTCGAAGAAGTTGGACAGGCATAGGGAGAGGTAGTGAGGAGAGTAACTGCCCATATCTAGTGGTCTAGTAGTCTTTCTTCATGACAAGCACAAGCAAAAGGTTATGAGTATGGTGGTCTGAACTTAACAATGACTCAGCTGCATGGCTGCTGTTTTGACTATGTTCTGTAATGTGCTGGAATTACTTGTACTTCGGGGGTTATTTGATTTGTAAAAAAAATAGTTAAAACTGTTATAGTTAGAAATAGTAATATATATATATACACACACACAACTGTGTATGCCTATTGTATAGTCATTATAGTTAATGAAAAGAGATTTTTGGGAAAGTAATGGAGTTTAGAAGAGGATACATGCAGAGGCATGTTTAAATGGCTGCAAGAGGAGACATGGTGTCCAGACTATGTATTATTGTATTATAGTGTATGTGTGAGTGGCCGCTATAAATGTATTTGAATTGAGTGCAGAAATGTTGTGTTCATCTTTTAATTAATGCTCTTTGCTACCATATTAGTCATTCTCTTTACTGTTTTAGCATTTTCAGTGTGGGCGGTATTTATTTTCATTCATAAAGCATCTTGTGAAGTCTGTGTACACATAAGTAGACATGTTGCCATGGTATTTCAACCTTACTAAGCTAGTGTGGGCGTGATGACGTATATAACTTATACCTCTCATCTCTCATCTTCCACACAGAACTGCCCCCACAGAGCGGCCAAGGAGCCCAGTATGATAATCCCCTCTGGGGTCCCCTGCCAGCCAACAGGAGTGCCACAAGTGCTGCAACTTCCTCCAACCTCAGTGGCTGGGATCAACTGATCATTGACCAGAAGGACACAGAGGCTTGGCCCTCTATTACTCTCAGCCAGAGCCAGGCCCCTCCAGGAGGATGCCCTTTGGACACTGATCCTGGTCACCTGACCAGCAGCAGCAGCAGCAGCAGCAGCAGCAGTAGTAGTTGTAGTACAGTGAGTATGGCCACAGGGGCCAATAGCCAGACTGGCCACTTCCCTGCCAACCACCTTAGCAGCAAGGCTAATAGTGGGCCCAGCCCTGCCAATCATACTGGAACCAGCATGCTTTCTAGCCAGGTTGCAGCCAATCGCAGCTGGGGCTCTGGGCCTGGACCCTCCCACTGCCCCTCTCAGCCCTCAGTGGGGAGTGAAAGGAAGAGTGACAGCCCAGTGGCAGGAGGCAGCAGGGGCTGGGGCTCCTCTTCATCATCTTCCACCACTAACTTTAACTTGAACCTAAACCCTAATGCCAACCCATCAGCCTGGCCCATGTTGGGGCATGATGGAAGTGGCACAGGGGGAGGCAGCTCAGGGGGAGCTAACACAATTTCACCTCCTCAACCTACTCCCAACCTCTGTAATCCACCTGGCCCCCCTTCAGCCCAGACCAGCACCTGTACCGGAGCCAACACTAACAGTAACTCCACGGGGATTGGCAGCGCCTGGGGTAGCATGATGGCCTCTGACACCTCAGAGCCACACCCCACCCCGTCCACGAATGTGTCTTTCAGTTCAGAACCTCAGAACCTTAAAACTGATGGACCAAATCACACTAACAAGCAGGAACCCCCCAGCCCAATTCGCAACTTGCCTGGCTGGGGTGGTACACCTGTTGGCTTGGGTTCAATGGGCCAACCTCAACCAGGGGGTCCACAGGTCAATGGAGAAGATGGTAGCTCAGTATGGGGTAACAGTGGTGACTCGAAGGCACCTTCATCTAAGGAGGCACCTGGCTGGGACTCTGGCTGGGGCCATGGAGGAGGTGGATCAGGAAATTCTGGGGGCTGGGGTGACCAGTCCAGGGGAGAATGGGGAAAGCAGCACAGTGAAGAAGCCCCAGGAGGTTGGGATACTCCTGGTTCTCCTCCCCAGGATCAACAGGCTAGTCCTTGGAGCAGAGCTGTTAGCACAGCTGGTGCCAGCGAAGGGAGCAGTGACAGCATGGAAGGACATCCTCGTCACAGAGATCGCTCATCCAGAGATAATCCGGCTCCTCTGTTGCCTGCTCAGGATCTGGATCCTAGGGTGCTATGTAACACTGGCTGGGGACAAACGCCTGTTCGCCAACACACCTCCTGGGACATGGAAGATACTAAACGCAAGAATGATGCAGGCACTGATTCATGGGGCTCTGGCCCAACCACTCCAAGTGACACCCAGGGGCCCTCCAACACTAACATGGGTCCCCCTCAAAGAACTGACTCTGGGAGCAAAAATGATGTGCCTGCTTCTCAGGGAACTTCAGGCTGGGGTGGAAGCATAGCTGCTACCAACCAGACCAGCTCTGGTTGGGGAGATTCACCCAGCAATGTTAAGCCCCCAGCTGGCCCTGGTGGCTGGGGAAGCCCCGCAACAGGAGGCCCCAACACCAGTATGCCCAAGAATGGTAGTCAGTCCTGGGGAGAGGAGAAGTCCACTGGGTGGGATGACTCTCATGCCAAGACCACATCCCAGGGCTGGGGAGAGCAACCCAAACCATCCCACAGCTGGGGCAGCAGTGGAGGGAGCAATAACACAGGGGACTGGAGAGAACCAGAAGAGAACAAAAAGAGTCCCACAAACCCTGGATGGGAGGGAGAAGCAGGAGGTTGGAAGGAAAACCCACGAAACTGGGGAATGCCTGCTTCAGGACCTGGAGTATCTGGAAGTGGAGGAAATGGGGGCTGGGGAGAGCCAGTTTGTCAGCGTCCCAGTGGTCCTCCTCAAGGCTGGGGTGGCAAACCTCAGGATGGGCCTAGTAGTAGTAGTAGTAGCAGTGGAGGCGGGGGCATGGGCTCTTGGGGTGCCTCAGGCTCTGTGAAGCAGGGTGGAGGCTGGAGTGGCAGTAAGAAGGAGTCATCAGCTGAGCCTACAGGCTGGGAAGAGCCCTCCCCACCATCAATCCGGCGTAAAATGGAGATAGACGATGGGACCTCGGCTTGGGGTGACCCTGGTGCCTACAACAAAGCAGTCAACTTGTGGGACAGGAACAATCCAGGAATGTCCCAGGCTAAAGTTACCACTGCAGGCAATAATCCCCCAGGCCCTAACAACAACCATCCTCAGTCTCACAATCATCCCTATCACGGGCCACCTGCGCCTTTACAGAATCACAGCCAAAACTCCCAAAACCCAGGCCTCACCAGTGGCCCCATGGATCCCGTAGTTCCACATCAGTCTGGGCCACCTCACAACAGAGGTCCCCTGATAGCTCAAGGTAAGAAGAATAATTTTATTACAATTTATAAGACTAGTGTATAAAAAGTATAAAATTTATAGCATACTACATGGTCAACATTCACACTATAAAAGTGATTTTTGTAGAAATAGTCAACTTATAACTTTAGGAAAATGAAAATATAAAATATTAGCATTTCTTCTATTTCTCTGTTTTTCTCTGCTCAAAGGAAAGGTGTTAAACATAAAAGCTGGTTAGGTAGTGCGCACGGTGAACTGTTAAGCTCCAAGTTGTTGATCCACTTAAAGGAAAAATCTTGACCTAGTTTGCCCTTTTGGGATTTACATCTAATCGACTATCCAAATGAGTTAAGCAGTGCCAGCCCTGCCCCTCCGTGAGGCTCTTCACATTTCACAACACTGAGCACGTCTGTGTGGGTAACCGTGGCAACCTCACATGGGTACCCAGAGGAAGAACAAGAATGCTGTTTACAAACTGCCTCATGAAAATAAGAGATTCACCACAAACTGTTTGAGATGCATCGGAAGTGTGTGATTATATGGAAACCACCATCTGTCAGTTGTTGATGGGAGGAGGTGGAGCAAGCTCTTATAAGCTGAGAGGGGGCAGACGCCCCCTGCTGTCCTTCACTTGACCTGTTGTGCACAATTCACATTCATTTGCTTCCTAGTAAAACCTGATCCCTTTTGCCGGCATAGTCGCTGTTTAGCATAAAATGAGGTTACATATTAGGGATTACTCCTCAATATTCTGCATCACAGTGGGGGAGTAACAGTTATAAGGGTTGCTTCTTTCAGTACATCATGTCTAGGTCAGTGAACTGTTGGGCCAGTAACATTAGAAGGTTAACTGTAAACTATAATTTTGTAGCAGCCTTTAGGAGTTGACCTCTCCCTGGAGAGAGCTAAGCTGAGCCTGGCACTGCAACAGGCCTAGGGACAGTACTCTGTCTCATGCCAAAAGGGACCAGGCTGTGCCAAAACTTAAATGGGTAGCTCCTCTCTGTTAGCTATACCGCTAAGCCAAGCCTAGGTTTGGTGATTATGTGTGCCAAAACTTTACTTTAAACCCCAACAAACTGAGTCAAAAGGGTTGCAAAATATATCATAGTATGGTTTTATACATGAGTTAGATGTACTAAACATTAAGCTAATATAAATCAAATTTCAGTTCAAAGTTGAACATGAGAAATGTCTTCATTCAATTGTTCGAAATGAGATATATTTGTGAGACAATAGACATACAAAAAGACAAATCTACTTTTCTTTGAAAATGTGCTATGATGAGTGCAGTTCAATTAGTGTTTGAAATAATTTAGCAGTAAATTAAAATGTTTTGGTATTCAATTCCTTGTTGGTACATTTTGTTATAAACTCCCGTATTAAGCAGAAGAACCTAATTTATGCTAACATCAGCAAGCTCAAGCAGTCCGTTATAATGCATGCAAAACTTTGATGGCAGTATTTTTAATTTTTAGAAAATGTTAATTCTAGGATTTAAATGCTAAAGAAAATTTTAAGCCATCTGTAAATTATCATATATTTGACATGTGCAGTGTCGTATTTTTTATGCAAACCCTTGTCCTTGTGTGTCCTCCAGGTTGGGGAGAGTTACCCAGCTCCCACACAAAATCAGAGAGCTCTTGGGGGGAGCCTGCACCCTCTCCGGTCAGCGTGGACAATGGGACATCTGCCTGGGGAAAACCTACTGGTGGCTGGGGAGACAGCAACTCGGACAGTTACAGCAGGGGCAACCCAACTATGACATCTGCATCTTGCAAACCTGGTAAGACACCTCACCTCCAGGATGAGTTTTACCAGATAGCAGTAAGATGCCCTCTGCTAAAGACGTTAAATAATTTTCTCCTGATGTGTCAAGTCAAGGACATCAATAATGGTACTGGGGAAGTTGAGAGCACTGGATATGTTACAGATAAATCTACACTGACCCCTACTGGCCATTTTATATTTTTAACTGCTTATCAATGCTTAGTTAACTTCTTCTTATGTGACTTGTTTTCCAGCCCCCAAACCTATGCAAGACGGATGGGGAGGTGGAGGAGAAGAGCTGAGCCTATCAGGGGGACAGTGGGACGCTGAGGAGGGGGACATGTGGAACAGTACTGCGTCCCAGGAGAGCAACTCCTCCTGTAACTCATGGGGCAACGCATCCAAAAAAGGCCCTCAGAAGGTAAGAAAAGATAATATTCATGAGCCTCCAAGTGCTCATGGCACAATCCAGCATTCAGGTTCCAATGTGTTAATAACATTTTCGCAATGATCCACAGGGGAAGGTTCCAGGGAAGCAGGAAGATGCCTGGATCATGAACCGTCTCATCAAACAGCTGACAGACATGGGCTTCCCTGTGAGTTGAAGTTACCCTACTGTTTAGTAGCACAAATAAATATTTTCACCTGTATTTATTACATTTTTTACACTTTTGGTATTTCATTTTACTACCCTTTGAATATACATTATTAATGCATTCTGGTTCAATCCTCAGAGAGATCCAGCAGAGGAGGCTCTGAAGAGCAACAACATGAACCTGGACCAGGCTATGAGTGCCCTGCTAGAAAAGAAGACCGAGCTGGACAAGCGGGGAATGGGGATAGCCGGCCATGATTACAACAACGGGCTCATCAACAAGCCCATGAGCTGCCCTCGGCCTCCACTTCTTTCCAAAGACCCTACGGCAGACCCCCGCCTGCCCTTCATGGACAAGGTTTGCCAAACCTTCATAAATCCATATAAAATATACTTTCCAAATAGCAACATATGATTAGGAGTATTTTATCAGTGTGTTTGAAATGGCACTTCATTTTATCTTTTATATAAGTTAATATTTTTATTTTATTATTTTCAACTAAGTCCCTGCACCATGTGAAGTTAACTATTGACTCTCCCCTCTCCCTCTCTCTCCCTCTCTCCCTCTCCCTCTCTCTCTCTCTCTCTCTCTCTCTCTCTCTCTCTCTCTCTCCCTCCCTCTCCCTCTCTCTCTTTCTCTCCCTCTCTCTCTCTCTCTCCCCCTCTCCCTCTCTCCCTCCCTCTCCCTCTCCCTCTCTCTCTCTCCCCCTCTCCCTCTCCCTCTCTCTCAACCCATGCTTTGTCCAGCAGATGCAGAGTGGAATGTTTGGCGGTGGTGGAGCAGCACAAGCTCGGGCCATGCAGCAGCCGCAGCCGCCTCCTCAGCCGCCAGTGCCGCCTCTCAGCTCCTCCCAGCCTAGTCTACGTGCTCAAGTGCCTCCATTTCTCTCCCCTCAGGTATGCACATGGACACAAATTTAGAAATGAGTAAGAGATGAGAAGGAAAAGACGATTAATTGTATGTAATTGTTAATGCTTCTTATTAAGACTCCAGTGCTTAACAGCATGTTTGGTTCTTTGGTGGTCCATACTTAGAACTATTTAAACTTGGAACAGATGTTTTTTATTTGGTCACCGAGGAATACATTTAGTAGAAGATTTTAGATTTTTACATGTACAATATAAACATAGACCAGGTACACATACACACACTTGTACATTTTAAGTAAAAATGTTTTTTTTAATGTGCTGAAACTTGATCCACAGGTTCAAGCACAGCTCTTACAGTTTGCAGCAAAAAACATTGGTCTGAATCCTGCACTTTTAACCTCACCAATAAACCCTCAACATATGACCCTTCTGAATCAACTTTACCAGCTGCAACTGGTGAGTTTTTGTTTCATGTAATACATACACAAAAAGTATTTTGGATTTTTGTAGTTTCATCAATATACTTTGTTCTGCTCAAATCTTTAAATACATTTACAAAATTATTTTTGGCATGTATAAGTTATCACCATATCTATAGACACACTGACTCTGAACCCATGTCTGTACCTAACACACAGGCATACCAGCGTTTACAAATTCAGCAGCAGATGTTGCAGGCGCAGCGCAATGTTTCTGGCCCCATTAGACAACAAGAGCAGCAAGTAAGTTTACTCTCTGCCCTCAGGTTTCTCATTTTCCCATTTTCTTCATACTCATCAGTGATCACTGAAAAATCAGTTTTTTCAGTCAAATTTATATAAGCATATGAAGCTGAATGTGGTAAATAAAGTGTTAAATGGTTTATTATCTATTTCAGTTGTTAAATGTAACACTTCCACATTATAAATCTTGAAAATGTTTACTTTGTGGTGTTTTCCCAGGTTGCCCGTACAATCAATAACATGCAGCAACAGATCCAACAGCACCAGCGTCAGCTGGCCCAGGCTCTGCTGATGAAGCAGCAGCAGCAACAGCAGCCACCCCCCTCCCATTCTGGACTGCATCCTGGTGGGGCCAAATCCACCCTGGATTCATTTCCAGGTCACCCCCAGGCTCCAGGCCTCCCTGACCTGCAGACCAAAGAGCCGCAGTCATCTCCCAACACCTACAGCCCCTACTCTCTCTGTGAGCAACATTAACTATTCATCCCTTGAATTATGTGTGCCAGTCTCTGTGGGCCTGTGTAGTGACATCTCTCTGCTCTACCTCTTTGTTCAGCTGGACTGAATTCAAACATGAATGTAAACTGCATGGAGGTGGGAAGTCTGTCTATGAAGGAACCCCCCCAACCTCAATCGCGCCTGTCACAGTGGACGCACCCCAACTCCATCGAAAGCCTCTCTGGAAGCTCCTCTCCTTTAGAGCCCAACCTGGGCAAACATGGTGAGAAAGAAAGACATTCATGACTAAATTATAGGTGGATTTTGCATGTTATCTCCAAAGTTTATTTACATTAAACATTAATAGTTAACAACACTGAAATCATACTTTATAGTAACGCTGATATGATTCTAAAAGCAGATTAATTTTCACATTTCTTTTTCTTGTGTAACATTTTAGCTGAGTGATTAGTGGAACATTTCAGGGGTACTGCATCAGCCACACTATTACTCATCCTACCTATGTTAGCTTAGCAGAACCAGACTTGAATCTCTCAAATTGCTGGACTCACAAATACATTTTCATTTCAGCATCTAAGTGCTTTTAGATAAATAAGTAAAGTAATGTGAACAAACAAAGCAAAGATATATAGTCATTTGTTTACAAAACTCCTAATCCTAATTTTTTACTCATCCATCTATTAATGTCTATACCTCATTGAACGTATGTCGTTTAACTTCTCTTCCCATAGGTGCCAACCTGGGCCCCCCCGGTAAGCCCCCTCAGCTGGAGGACTCTTACAGCCCCTATAACCTGATGTCCAGCTCAGAGTCTCCCACCAGCCCACTGGTCCCCCCAGACAGCTGGGGCCAGGGCAAGAGCAGCAGTGACAAGATGGCCAATGGGACCAATATCAACTGGCCACCAGGTCAGGACCACTTAATATACTCCCCACTAATATTTACTGTCACACCTTTCACCGTGAACAAAAGACACACTAATATCTGTGTTCTGTGTGAAAGTGTACAATCCTGGCCTAATGGCTCTGGTGTTGTTTACCAGCTTCAGCTCTGATCAATAGTTTTGCTAACACAACTCCAGAGTGTAGATCTTAATAGCCAGGAAAGACAGGAGACACATTACTGAACCTACTCTTCCCTTATTTCCAGTGCATCCGTGTCAAACAAATACTAAAGAAAATGAAAAAATGCACGTTATGTTTTGCAGATGTTTAGCTACTGTCAGAATGTATATTGTCAGTGTTAATCTTTAATCTTTGTTATGATACCATTCTTCAGTTGTTGTATTTCTCATAGTGTATTCTTATAATAAAAATGTGAAACATCTGAATTTGGTTTTCAGAGTTTTGCCCTGGTGTGCCCTGGAAAGGCCTTCAGAACATTGACCCTGAGACTGACCCTAATGTGACCCCTGGCAGTGTCCCCAGTGGGCCTACCATCAACACCAATATCCAGGATGTCAACCGTTACCTGCTCCGGGACAGGAGTGGAGGTGAGAACACAGGGACAGAGGTGGTTCAGGCCTCTGGGTCAGGCTGCCTTGCATAGAATTAGCAAACTACAGTAAATACAAGTAGAAAGTCTGGACACATTTTTCTCTACAAAGTTCATAGTTTTAGCTTTGTCGCCGGGTTTTTCACTAAAATAGTCTGACTCAAACAGCTGCTGCCATCAGAAAGAGCCTGCTTCTTATTCTTTTCTTCATTTTTCTACTTTTAACTGCTTTTGCATAATCATTGTCATTACCACAGTTTATACTCTACCTGTTATTCTTCTCTTCTTAATGATCTCACCTTTGTCATTTGTAGTGCATTTTTCCTTTACTTCATTTTCTCTCTTTCCTATTTTTCCTTATTATTTTTCTGTCTATTTTTTTTTTTTTGGTTTTGTTTTGCTGGCATCGGCTTAGGCTCCTCTCCCACCTCATCTCAGGCTCTGCCTCCCTCCACTGATTGGCCAGTCAGTGCCTACACTAGCTCGTTCAGTCTGTCGTCCCCGGAGACGGACGATGCAGGTACACAGTTTATGTATAACCCTCCCCTCCCCTCACACATTACAGTGGACACTTCACTGAAAATGGACATTACACTTTCCCTCCTGTTACTACACCCCAGAGCCTCAACCATTAACTGGGCAACTGCATCTCCATTCAAGTCACTGCACCTGATTTAATATGACCATCATTTGAGCTCTCATGCATATTTCCCCTGTGGTAGTGGTGTTTCTCCCTCCTCCCTGTGTGTGGCATGGGAACTGGGAAACACAGGAGGGTTTGTTGTTGTTGTTTTTCTGTTTTTATTGTGACTTCTGGGTGTAGACTTAACACCCACAAAACTAACCTACTGATCTGTTTGAATGAAGTAAATTATTGTTGTTTTCCTCGCATACCACAAATGCTTGCAAAAATTGTGTGGGAGGGGATTGTGTCACCTGATGCCACAACACCTGTGCATGGATGGTAGTGAGTTGTATATGTATTAAGCTTAAAATGTTTCTTTGGGTCAGGGTAATGCAACATGCTGTGCAGCAAAGATGATTGTGTCTTAGTGACTCTGTAAAGTCTATTCATTCATTTATTTTGCTCTGTTGGGCTCCCTCTGGTAGGAACAGGTGTCTTTTACCCTCCTGGTTCTGCAGGTAAACCTTTTCCTCCCTCTTGTTCCCTCCAGGTAAACTGTCCGAGATGAAATCTACTTGGTCTCCTGGCCCCATTTCCCACAGCCAGGCCTCTCTGTCACACGAGCTGTGGAAGGTCCCCCAGGGGCCCAGGAGCAGCACCACAGCCCCTTCCCGCCCCCCACCCGGCCTCACAAACAGCAAGCCTTCCTCAACCTGGGGGGGCACCTCCCTGGGCCTGGCTCAAGGCTGGAGCAGCTCTTACACCACAGGTAGTTTTCCCAATGGGATATTTATTTTTTGATATTATATTCAAGTTTTGTAGTTCAATGAGTGCATTTAAGTTCATTCATTCATTCTTCTTCTTAAACCACTTTATCCTGGAGAGGGTCATAGGGCCGCTGGAGCCTATCCCAGCTTCGTTTCGGGCGAAGGCAGGGTTCACCCCAGACATGTCGCCAGTTCATCGCAATGGATTTGAGTCTAGTTAAATTAATATATTCTTGATTGTATTTTCCCCAGGCCCTCATAAATTACTCAAGAGCTAGTCTTCAGGATAAACTTAAATTATTTATGTACTTCTCAAGCCATCTAAATTCAACCTGAATTCATCAAAGTGCGAGACAAAGCGTATAAGTTATTTCACATGCTCGAACTTAAGCTCTGTAGGTGTGCACCGTGAAATGTGCACTTGTGAACTTTGTAGTCTGAGGTGATGAATGTGCACAGGCCACCTTTGAAGGTGCAGAATATGCAGGATCGACAACACCTTAAGAAGATCTTGTGGTTGAAAAAGTATCAACTGACATTGGGTGTTTTTTCCTTTTCTCGCCGAAGTAACTGACATCACGCTTTCAGTTTTGATTTAGGCTTTGAGATACGTTAGGTGTGTCTGTACAAAGACATAATGTTTGTGCATCTGCCGCACACAGCAGGTACCACATGGAGTACAGACAGCTCCACCAGGACGAGTAGCTGGCTGGTCCTTAGGAACCTTACTCCACAGGTAACGTTCCATCCAGCTTCTCTCTCAACTTTTGTTCCCTTTTACTACTGTTAACATCTAATGGACTCACTCTTTCTGTGGTTTTTGTCTCAGATTGATGGTTCGACTCTGCGTACACTGTGCATGCAGCATGGCCCACTCATCACATTCCACCTCAACCTGACACAGGGCAACGCTGTGGTGCGCTACAGCTCCAAGGACGAAGCTGCCAAAGCTCAGAAGTCCCTGCACATGTACGACTCCTAATGATTCCACTTGTTTGGATGATTTCTTTTGGTGATCGTTCAAAGAGTCGAATCCTCAACTTTATGCGTTTTGTTCCGTCTCAATCCAGGTGTGTGCTCGGGAACACCACCATTCTGGCAGAGTTCGCCGGGGAAGAGGAGGTGAATCGATTCTTTGCACAGGGCCAGTCACTGGGTGGAACAACCAGCTGGCAGGCGACTCCAGGCACCAATCAGACGAGGATGGGCGGGACCGCGTCCGGAGCATCTCATCCCATTGGTCACTCACCCCACTGGAATAACAACAACAGCAGCGGCAGCAACAGTAGCAGCAGCCTGGGAGCAGGTGGAGCGAAGACGGGCGGAGAGCTGCTGTGGGGCGGCGTGCAGCAGTATTCCAGCCTGTGGGGACCCCCGAGTGGAGAGGAAGGACGGGTCATGGGGAGCCCCACCCCAATCAATACGCTGCTTCCTGGTGACCTGCTGAGTGGGGAGTCCATGTAGGCCAGGAAAGGCCTGGCTGAACAAACATCAACAGGAGCAAAAACCTTGCAAATCAATGTGGAGATAATCAGTGTGGGTGTGACGGTAACGGGAGAGACGAGAAGAGGACGAGACTACTTCCTAGCTGCTCACCCTCGTCAACCTCCTCTACTCCTATTTGTTTTTGATGACATCTCAGTTGCAGTTTTTGTTTTTTTTTTCATTTGTGAATCTCAACGAGAGATTTTTAGTCACAGTGTTCAGCTTTTACTTTTGGAAACACAGGAGGAAGTCTTTCATTCAACAAAGAAAGAGAACTTTTTACAGAAATGAACTTTTGCGAACTCGCAGTGTGAAACATGTACTTTAGTCAAACTGACACAGTGACGAGCTGCCATCTTTAAAACTTGCGTAATCCCTCTCTGCCTTTTGAGGCAATCATACTGCACCTCAGAGATCCATGAAAAGGCATCATTCCCAAAGTAAAACCCTTCAATCAGAGTGGTTGTAAAAAAAACTTTCAGCTGGTCCAGACTCAACATTTGTTTCTCTCAGCACTAATATTAGCCTTAACCTCTTTCCTGCCCTGCTATCCTCACTCACTCTGTACTTGGTGAAGAAAGCATACAGACACTTGCACACCCTTATTTCTGAGCCAGTGAAACCTGAGTGGAGAGTAAATGCTGCTGCGGCTTAACCTAAGCAACCACAGCTCCCAACTTCAGTGCATTTTGCAAGCAGATTGAGTTCCCCACATAATGCTCAAAGGGAATGATGCAACTCTGTTCGCCTTGTTCAAGCCATTTATTTTTGTTTTTGAAGCATTGCAAACAAAGCTAAGAAATGATATTATTCAGATGTGTCTGTCAATCTTACCTGGTGGGGAGGGGGGGTTTGGGGTCATCGCATATCCGGTTGTGGATGTGATGGACAACTAAATGAACCACTGCTATTACTATGGAACTGTAAAGACAAACACTTTAATGCACCTCAGCTCATCTGCAGGAAAGCTGCAGTTTGGTCTCAGTCTCTGACCCTCTCACTGATGTTGTGGAAAACCTCAAGTTGTAAATGTTTCCCAACAATCTGTAGTGAATGACCCCACCCCTCCCCTCCTATCCCT
>JAPQRQ010000027.1:12832609-12848816 GCA_037367365.1 Apogon talboti | reverse complement strand
AACACTATTCTGACAAAAGTAGGAGGTGGAGAAGAAGCCAGAATCTTGTCTGCTTTAGATTAGATTAGTTTAGATTAGATTAGATTAGATTAGATGAGTTTAGATTAGATTAGTTTAGATTAGACTACTTTAGATTAGATTAGATTAGTTTAGATTTGATTAGATGAGTTTAGATGAGTTTAGATTAGATGAGTTTAGATTAGTTTAGATTAAATTAGATTAGATTAGATTAGTTTAAATTACATTAGTTTAGTTTAGATTACATTAGTTTAGATTAGATTGGTTTAGTTTAGATTAGTTTAGATTAGATTAGTTTACTTTAGAGTAGATTAGATTAGTTTAGAATAGATTAGATTAGTTTAGATTACATTAGTTTAGATTAGATTATTATAGATTAGATTGTATTAGATTAGTTTAGATTAGACTAGATTAGATTAGATTTGATATAATAAAATTACATCAGTAAGGAGGAATTGAAGGGTTATTTTATCATATCTTATTGTGGTTTTAAGTTTAACCTGTTTCAGCTTCAAGATATTGTCAGTATAGATGCTTTTAGGACAGGAAACATCTGTAACCATAGAAACTATGTATTCTTAAGTAGCTACACGCCTAAGACACAACAGACACACATATGAAATTACTACATATAGGAAACAGACGTGAGCTGGAGGTTGGTACGGCTCAGGTTGGAATTTATGACCCAAACTGGTTTGAACTGGAGCCAGAGCTTGTGTTATCTAAAGTCCAACCCTACTGTTCAAGGCTAGAGCCTAAGAAGTCAAAATGTAAACACACCCAGGAATCGGGGCTCATTCTTTATTGAGACCTCAGCTGAGCATATGCTTTACCTGTGAGCAGAATAAATTTTGTTAAATTGAGACCAAGACGCATCCGGACTCATCTTTGGAGTTTCCAATAAAAGAACATCCTAACAGATTAGTTTAGATTAGATTAGACTATATTGATCCCACAACAGGGAAATTCAACGGTCAAGGCAGCAACAGAATGAAGTGTGTTTCTTCTTCTTTTTTCTTTCTTTCCTTCTCTCTTCCTTATGTGTGTCTTGGATCGGCTGTCTCTGGCCCGCTTGTGGTGGGCCGGTGAGGTCGATTTAACTTGTATGTATGTAATTGTATTGTTATGTGAAAAATCCAAAATAAAATAATATAACAGAATGAAGTGTGAGAAAAAAAAGTGAATGTAAACAATATAAAATAATAATAATAATAATAATAGTAAAAACTATACAGACTATATACAAATTTAAAATAGAGTGGAATTGCAAAAGGTCGGGATGGGTCATGCATAAACATAGTGTGATACAGCATGTGAATTTGTTTTCTTAATTCCAGTGGTAGGATCTAATAGTATATTTAGTCAAGTGCACTACTTAAGAACCAATTTAGTACACTTATATTTTACTAAAATATTCCCAACATTTTTTTAAAGTTATACTTCCTTGTCATCTCTTTTTAAGATAGAAATATTATACTCTCTACTTAATTATGATATGTTTGCAGGACTTGACTTGCAACTAAAGTACCCAGTACTTTACAAATGATCTGAAACTGACTCCACAGTGAAAAATGAAAACATCATAATGCTCTCACATGCACTGGAAATAAACACAATCTAATATTCAATAGTAATAAAACATGTTGAATAGTACTATTGTGAATAATAAGTAGGCCCTACTTTTATTTTTGTTACTTGATGATACTTTATATGCTTAAGTATCATTTTGAATTCATGGTTTTTGCTTTTTTTTAACTCTAATTTTAACTTTTTTTTTACTTGACTCTAATACTTCTTCCCCTTTTACCTAGTTTTTAACATTGTTGTTTAGTTTTTGCTAGTTTTTTTTTATTTAGCTATTTTTTTAACCTTACTTTTTATTACATTTATTTTATTTTATTTATTTTTAGTCTTTTTACTATACTTTTTTCTACATTATTTTTTCTTTTTTTTACTACATTACCACTAAATATTTTAATTTATTTTTTGTTTCCCCCCCACACACGTTTAAGTATATTAATTCATTTTACTATACATCTATGACATTTACTGTATTTATTTTTTTCACCATGCTGTTTTACTACATCTAAGATTTATTTTTCTTTTATACAATCATTTTTGGTATTTTTTTTATTTTTCACAATACTTTTTCATCAGAATGGTTATATTCATTTTAGCTTTTTTTTTTTACTATACTTTTTCTTTTACATCTATTCACTTATTTCTACTTTTTTTAAAACTACATTTATTTATTTATTTATTTATTTTTCACCTGTAGTATAGATTTTTCTCTTTTTTTTCCTACACTTTTTATTACATTTATTTTATCTTATTTATTTTTACTTCTGCCACTTCAGCCTAGTCCAGTTAAAGATAATTACGGATGAAAAGCGTAAGAATCTGTAACATTTAGTAAAAATCTAAATGTTAATTACAAGTCCTAAAGATTGTTTGGCTTTTTAAGACCAGATTTGTCATCAAATCCAACTGTCAGACCAGTCCAAATAAAAATTATAAATGTTTCAGGTAAAAAGGAACTGAAAGTTACAGTAGAACGGTGGTGTAGTTTCAGAGTCTGGGTTTTGTTTTTGTTTTTTTGTTTAAATAAAACCAGTCCCGTCTGTAAATATCAGATGAATCCTAGATGTATGGTCCTTTTCCTGGGTCTCTTACCGGCCGCTCCGCAGTCCGCGCACAGGTTGTTGTCCGGCCGCTTCACCAGTTCCAGCAAAATCTTTTTGTTTCGCTCGGTTGTCATTTTGTTTCAATAAAATAATCCTTTTCTCTCGGAAGACGACGATCCTGTCTGTCGAAAGTGAACATGGTTGTCACATTGTTTCACACGTGGTGAAATTCAACCGTCAAAAAAATCTGTGAAAACTGGAACCAGAAGTGTTGGATGTCACAACAACTGACCTGAGATCCGCCCACGCCCACATCCACGCACTGTCGGAAATAATCACACTGTCTTATAAATTATCTCGGGTGTGTCCCTACATGCAAAGTCTCATTATAAGTGTTCATATTCATAGAAACATTTTATATTTAGTTTTTAACAGCCCTTGTACATTCTTATAATTTACTAAAAAATGCTGCTTTAAAATCATCATATATCAATATTTTTTCCCTACATTAATCTCTCAAACCCCGTCAACGCTTCTTAAAGCTCCCAAAAGCTCAATAATTTTCCGAATTTTAACCATTTAAATGCCAGGTCGAAGATATGTCAATTATATTTATGAAAAAAAATAAAGATTTTTTTTTTTTACTAAACCATTGCCCATAAAGTTGGAATAAAATATTTGTACCTCTTCTCATGAAATGATCGCACCAATGTAATTTATTCTTGATAAAGCGAAACTGGGACTCAGCATAATCATTGCATCTGACCAAAGATGATTATTGATGTGTATACACAAGAATAATGATAAGAATGTGTATGAAACAAAATTAATCCAACTTTATGGGTAACAGTGTATAATGGATAGTGATGGGCCATTTCTGGTGATTGGAGAAAAGTGCCAACAATATGGATTTCATTACATTAGTATTTGTATATGGTTTCAGTGTAAGTCAATGAGTAACCTGCACAAAAACTAATGTAATGAAATCAGTGCTATGGCTAATTTTTAACACATCCCAGACTGATGTAAAATAGTTTCACATCCTTCCATCATGTATCATATGGAAATAATCTGATATTTTATGTTGATCTTTAAGAAAATAAGTGGCATATTTTCAAACTGACATTTCAAGGGTTATAATTATAATTGAACATTTGGTATTTTAGAGCTGAGCTTAAGTGGTTTGAGAGATTTATACTGAAACAAAAGCAGAAAAAAGTATTGATATATGATTTGATAGTAGAGGATCTTAAAAAGTGTCTATAGTTTATAACAGACCTGTAAGAGTACATTAGATTAGATTAAAAATGTCAGAACAGAAACATTCTTGTATATATTCATTCCATAAACTGCAATACAGATGTAATTAAAAAAAAAAAAATCAAAAATGAAAAGTGACACAAATGGGTTCATGAAATCACAAGTAAGACCATTTCAAGTTTTATTTGGTCACAGCAAAAACTCATGGATGTGTACATGTTTAAGGCTGTAAAAACAAAACAGTGATCCAAATGAAGGTGACATTAAGGGTGACAAATACAGTACTTGACTGCCTTCTCTGAACTGAACAGTATGAACAGATATCCTGAGTGCTGTCATTGTAGTTTGTGTGGAAAATGAAAACATACACAGCCTTTACAAATATACCAAAAGATTCTATTTTACATGTTAACCTCATAAAAATTATTATGATTCATAGTTACTCTTCAAAAGCAGTTTCTACTTGATAAAAACACTTTGCAAAAGGCAAAGCTGATTGATAAATGAGGCTACAAAGCAAACTGTACAAAAAAAAAAAAAAAGAAATTACACTCCAGCATATTTTAATATTACAATAGCTATATTGGGTTTTAAGATCTAGTGCATACTTTAAAAGCACCAAAAGGCAACACGCCCATGTTGGATGTGAGGTCATTTAGTATAGTGCCCTTCAGGTTAGGATACATTTTCCATATTCAGTTATGTTCAACTTGGAGAAAACATTTGAGAACGCTGATGTGTGACTGAGGACCAGAAACTGACCACCACATCTTACTGTCAAGCTCATAAAGACACAAAGAGAACATTATTTATGTTGTTACAAAACTCTCCCAGCGCTACGACCAAGTTGGAGAGTAAAACCAATGTAAACAATAGCATCACATAAATAAAAAAGTTCTCCAAGGCCTCGGTTTGATCCTCAGAACACATGGTTTTGGCTCTGGTTTAGGGGAAGTCTTCTGCAAGCTGCTGTAGACTGGTCTTTTGAAGACCCAGGTGAATTGCATCTAGGTAGTGTAAGAACCTGAAAGAGGAAAATAACACTAGATTTTACTGTGGCTCCATCCATATCGCTGTGCAATGACGATATATACTATATTACAACAGAACAACATTTGTTTTATATTATTTATTTATCAAATTTTTCACATAATTGTTTATTTTGATGTGCTTCAAGTCATTCTCTTTGCAGTAATGTTTTATTATATGGACAATGTGTTTTCTATAGTTGTTAAATTCCATTTATTTATATTGTGAGCCTTATTTAGCTGCTGTATCTGATCATTTTTGTTTGCTGCTACATTTCAAACTTCTGTTTATGACTATTACTGCACTGTATTTAGTTTGTTTTTTGACTGTGATATGCATCAGTTATGTGGAAATGAAATGACTTGTATCAAAAGGTGTGAATGTGGTCATATCCCGCAGCCCTCGCAGCAACAAATACAAATCCCTTTACACTTTAACACATTTCAGATGTGTCAGTTATAACACTTGGTGCCTACACAAATACCCTATCATCATACTAATCAGCATCCTGTTTAGAGGAACTCAACCACATCCTTCCCACAGTTGATCTTTTGTGTTTTCTGTGCTCACCTTCGTTTGACTTTGCCCTGCTCCTTTAGCTGCTCTGATCTGCAGATGGTGCGCAGGGCTGGTAGGTAGTCAAGAGCAGCTGCCGGCCTGTTGCCCACAGTACCAAACGCTCCTTTGAGCATCAGGTCATCCATAACCTCCGTCCTCTGCTGGACTACCCTGAAAGATAAAACATGACCTTTGTTGGAACGCATTTAACTGGTTAAAATAAAAATCAGGATTTAATTTAACCTCTTAAGACCCAGTAAAAAAAAAAAAAAAAAAAAAAAAAAGAACCTGTCAATAACAAAGTACATAAAATAAAAAAAAAATTTAAAAAAAAAAAAAAAAAAACACGAAGCTGTCCATTACAAAGGACATTCACTGAAAAATATATTTAAAACTTATCTGGAAAAAAAGCAGACCTGTGTACTGTCCTGGGTCTAAGGGGTTAAAGAGTCTGACTCACTGAGGTCGACAGGGGCCGTCCTGAGTGAAGCTGTAACCTTCACGATAAGGGGCCACGGGCAGGGACATTTCTGCTGCAGAATCCTTTCTAAGCTCCTCATCTAGCTGCTGCACTTTCTCCCAGGCGTCTGTCACTGCCAGTCGACACTTGTTGAAGCTCAGAGCCTCCACCGCTGCCTGGATCTCCAAAACACACTCTCCCGTCATCCAGTTTCCTCTGCCGGTATCGATCCTTGACTCGTCGGTCAGCCCGTCTTTCACCGCGGCACTCGTTGGGATCATCCCTCTGTCAGTGTCGTCGCCTTCTGAATGAAGAAGCAAGGAGGAGTCCATATAGGACATGTCGTCCAAAAAGTCAGCTATGGACTGGAGACACTGGGAGACGGGGACACTTTTCACCTGCTCCTGAGGAGTCAGTGGCTTCCTTTTCACCTTCTCAGACACTAAACTCTCTTTGACTTTCTCTGGAACATGAGGAGGACCCTTCTGCTGGCAGAGAGACAGAAAACCGTCCTCTGAGTCTGAATCTGATTGCGGTGTATCCTGGTCAAACAGACGGTGCCTCTTCTTAGTCTTCCTCATTCGGTTTGACACTTTAACTGGACTGGCGTCGTCCGAGCCATCAGAGTCGTCTGTGTTTAATAACCTGCTGTGGGATGGCAGTTTGTCAGACTGAGGCTCCTGTGGATTAACAGAGGGCTGGTCTTGTGAATCAGGAACAAATGGCTCTGGTTTGTGGACAGACATAGTTAACTGTGTGAGTGGTAGAGGTAAGAGCTTCTCCATGTTGGAATAGATTAAGTCCACCCCTCGTTCCTTGCTTGCTGTCAAAAGTCTCCAGCAAACCGCCTCCTCCACCAGACTCTGGCTCTGTTTATACAAAATAAATCACGTTAATAATTCATACATACTCTTACTCTTATTACTATTATGGATGAATGAACACTTTACCTTGAGCAGTTCCCAAATGTCTACGGCAGGTTCGATGTTCAGCAGGCCGAGCATGCTCTCAGTGCAGCCGGAGTCACATGGGGGCAGAGTGGACGTCACTTTATCAGTCTTGAGTTCTTTAGTAACGAGAGGGAAAAAGGGAATACTTATTCATACTTAAACACATTGTCTGCATGTTATTTCCAAAAATAGAAATACGTCAATACAAGAACAGGCAATATTACAACTTAGTTCCTGTAGGTTTCAAAGTTAAATTCCTGTTCTTTCACTTTGGTGATGCCTCGAAGTGAATGCCAGCCAGTATTGGTAGCTGTTTTCCTGTTGGCTTTCAGAGTATTTAAGGATTCATAGAAATAACATTCAACAGCTCGTCTTCGTACCATTTTCACTGCTGTGTGCTAATGGCCTGGTTATGTGTGCGCCGCCTGCGCTGCGAGTCCAGAACTGCAGCTGCAGTAAGCTCCTCCTAATGTCACAGCTGTTGAGACTGAGCAGAGACTTGACGTCCTTTAGGTCGGTCCGCATGTCCTCGGCTAAACACAGCAGCTGCAGGTAGGTGCCCACGTTCAACTGTTCAAGAGAAGATACGCAACAAAAAACAGAGAGTGATCAGATGCAGACGTTCAGCTGTGGTAAATGAGACACCACTCTTAGCACAACACTAAAAGCCACACTATTACTATTATTATTATTATTATTATTATTATTATTATTAACAGTGACATTCCTCTACTCACCACTGAGGGGGTTCTGAAATGGATCTCTTCGAAGTTTCCGTCAAACATGGTGCTGAAAGTCGGATCTACAAACCACATGAGATAGGATTCAAACTCAGACACAATGAACCTGACGTACACATGCACTTTGAGCCTCCTCCTCCTCCTTCTACTCACCGCTGGTAGTGAGGATTACCGGCCTCTTGGTAGTGCTCATGAAGGTCTTGATGGCAGCTAGGAACCCAGCGTCATCATCAAAAATAACATCCACTTCTTCAAAGAGGATGAGCGAGGTGGCCGTCTTCTTGCTCTGCTCTTCGTTGCTCTTCTCCTTTGCTGTGGCGGCAGTTGGGGATTTGACTGCTGGGTCTTTGTGCTTGATGACGGCTTCATTTGACTTTGTGATTTTCTTGGAATCAGCTATTGAGAAAAAAAAATAAAAGCAGAAAAATACTAAAGGTTATTAGATGAAATGAAACAAGTGAAAAAGTAAGCAGAGTCTACTAATACCCCTGCCCAGTCGCACAATACTTTGCCCCTCCGGCTCACTGATACCCTGCCTCCCCAGGGATTAATTCTAAGTCTTAACTTTCAATCTTTTTAAAAACTTTTCCAAAATTTTTAAAAAAAGGAAAAACTGAGACAAAGACACATATAAAAAACACAATTAAAATTCAGCCATCAAACTGTGCACTGCACCTCTCCTAGTGGTAAAAAACAACCTTGAAAAGAGTTGGGTGAATAGTCTGAGAAATGGGATGGACAAAAATCTTGGACGGACAGACAGAAGGATGGATGGGATTCCTGGTATATCTATATAATAATATAATGATAATAAAAAAATTAAAGTCAAACAAGCACACTTAAAGTGTATTTATTTACCCTTTTGTTCATTCTTCTTAGTGTTGGGGGCCTCTTTGTTGGAAGGTCGACCCATTTTGAAGAAGTTAGCCAAAGAGGTGGGAGCCAGGGTTCCTCTTTTACCTCCTCTTGGTGACTGGGGATGTTTCCTGGGAGAGGAAACAACCCTGCGAGGAGAATTAACCTTTCCTGTAAGATAAAGGAAACAACTCTTGGTCCATTCAACACACTCTGACAACCATCCTCTTATTAGAGACCGTCTTAGGTGAATACTGGTACATACTGGGGGAGGATCCGGGCCTGACTGAGCCTGCGCTGCTGCTGTAGCTGTTAAAATAGGTGGGCTTGTGGGCGTTGATCCCCTGACTATCCACCTGGTGGGACTGTGTGGCCTCTTTCAGCTGGGACAGAATGAGACGGCCACTCCTCTGAGATGACGCATTCACCTCAAACACCTGCAGACACCAGCAGGAAGGTCGGAAAATAAAGACTTTAAATCCCACACATGCAGATGTATTTATTGGACTGGAATTAAAACGCCTTTGCACCTTGAAGCCCAGCTCCTGTGCACAGGCGTACACCGCAGCGGTTTTTCCTACTCCAGTGGGTCCTGTTATAAGCATCGTATTACACAACATGTCCTCTCCATCCTGGGGGTCGTCTTCTCCACAGTCCCAGTCGGAGTCTGCAGCAAAGAGTTGCCATCCAGTTAAATCAAACAAGTAACTTCTTTTATTTTAGTTTAACAACAATAACAAACGTTCTAATTCCCTACCAATGCTGCCTTCCTCTTGTTTCCTCTCTGTCTGCTTTTTTCTGTCTTCTCTGTCTGCACGAAGTTTCCATTCCTTTAGCCAACTGTGAAATAATGGAACATAAATCACTGTAATAATGAGAGAGGCTGCTGATTACAGAATAAGGAGTGCAACTGAATCGGTTTTACTTCCCACCTGTGCAGTCGCTTCACTGAGGCCGTGTTGCCTATGATTTCACTAGAATGCTGGGGCTGATATTTGTCTGTCCACAGCACGTCCTCCTTCACCACATCTGTCACATGAGATGAAAATAAAATATGTCACTGCCAATGAAATGTAGACACCAACTGAATGACTTTATTAAGCAAAATGAGTGTAATCATGCCTTTGAGAACATTTGTACTCAAATGGTTCTGCATTTTGTCCATGGTTCCCAGATATTTTCCATTTTAAAGTTAATAACAATTTGCCAGACTTTTTAGATCATATTTTACCTCTGAGTACAAATAGATACATGCAACTAAATTATCTGAAAACCCAACACTGAACAAGTATGTTACATTTTGATAACGTCAAATAGTTAGCACTTGGATTAACAAGAAATAGTGGGGTTTATCTGAAATTATTTGCAAAAAAAGTGTAATTTAAGACAAACTAATGGTATGTCAGTAAAACGTATTCTTCTTCTTTGATTTTGCTTGCGACCAATTTGTAACGCATTTTAATTTCCTCTCCTTTGTCTGATACTTCTATGTCAAGGTGCTTTGGTACCTCACCTTGTTTCTCGGCATCTTGTCCTAACAGTAAGTCATCTACCATGATCACAGAATCATCTTCAAATGGGACGTGAGCCATTTTGATCGAAGGCTTGGCTCCTTTTTTCACCTCCTCCTCCTTGAACACAGACTTCTGTCCTCGTCTTGTGCGTCCTTCCCTTTTTGTTGGTTCTGGCACCGCTTCAGGTTGGCAAAGGCCCTCTCCTGAACGAGTGGCCCGCTGCTTTTTAGCCACCTTCACTGTCATCTCTCCTTCGTCATCCTTCCTCTTCCTCTTCCCTCCCACTGCTTCAGCTGGCACCAGGGTGATTGAGACATTGGTCGCCGCCTGCAGTTCTACTAATTAACACAAAGGGGGTGTTCAGGATAATTGGAATTTTAAGCCAGGCCAAAATGTTGTCTGTGTTTGACTCTAGTATTGAAAAAATTATGCAATTAAAAGAAAATCATTAACAGATGAATAATTTTTTGTAGTAGATACTAAAGGTTAAATGTTAATTCTCATTTTACCCATCCTAACACAGACGGCACCTAGCATTAACACTTAACAGTCACTGAAGGGACCTTGATCAGTACCATGGTCAAAGGACATGAAAATGAATGAAAATTAACTTATGTATTAATGTTTTTAATGACAGAGGAAAAATGTGCATTTGCAGTGCACAAGGCAAACTCACTACAGAAAGGCAGACTGGGAATCCGACACTGAACCTTCTAGCTGTGTGGAAGTACTAACCACTAATAATAAGAAGAATAATAATAGATTTTATCTGTAGCACTTTTCATTCAGAGAATCTCACAGTGCTACAGCAGATGAAAGGACAGATTTTAAAAAAAATAAAATAAAAATAAAATAAAATAAAATAAAAAATAAAAAGAAACATCAGCAATTATAGGCTTTCTTAAATAGATATGTTTTCAATTTATCTTTAAAAGAGTCCAGGCTCTGTGTTTCCCTCAGCTCCATGGGGAGGCTGTTCCAAAGCACTGCACCACCACACTGCCCATCCTTCATTTATTTTATCCACTATTAAAGAAACATGGATAAAAGTCATATCAAGTCAGTAAAGTGATTAAGGGAGACGAGCAACTGCACTTAAACTGTTACTACTTTACAAAATGCCTGCATTTGTTTGGGTGTGTAATAATTGTGTAACAGCTGACTGTCAGACTGACCTGAGGCTGTGCAGTGTTGGTCACTGCGTCTCTTCAGGAAGTTGATGATGAACTTCTGAGCAGGAAAGGGTGGATTAAAGGCGTTGACCTCCTCCATCAGAAGCTGACGAACACTTTCAGAAATCTCTGGCCTCCAGCCAGAACCCTTAAATAAAACAAATACTATCATGAATTATTGGGTTTGATGCTTGAAATGTGTTGTGAGGATTTGTTGTTAAAAATTCCAAATAAATAAATAAAGGCGGTCGAGACATAACCAACAAAGGTGGCATCAATCAACAAAACAGTGGTTTGTGAAATATCACCACAGCCAAACATATGACTTTAGCTTAAGAGTCTTGTGTTCACCCAGATTAACATACCCTTTGACTACAGGCTCGACGGGCTGGTGCCGTCTTCAGACTGAAGGGCTCGGTCACTAATGAAGGCGGGTTTGATATTTGGCACCAAAGCTCTTTCAGATGACACAACAATGACGATTCAGGCCACGGCAGACTCCAAAAAGGACAATCTGTCAATGCACAACAGTTGTTCAGTTCTCCTTCATTAATAACAATGTATTATTTAACAAACTGTGTCAAACTGTTTTAAGATAGGTAACACATCACCAGGTTTTTTTTCACAAAGGGAAACTACCTTTTGGGGGTTGATTCATGTGCACAGCAGGTTGAAAGGAGGAGCAGGAGAGAGTGTATGCCTCCTTAGTGGCTGCACTTTTAGCGATTTGTTTCCTAAAGGACTCAGGCAGGCCACTCTTCAAGAACTCTCTTCGTGCCCTGAACTGCTCGTCATCCTGGGAATTTTCAGAGCCCTCGCGGCTGCTTTCATCAAAAATAGAAACCACCACTGATGCCTTCCGAGCACTTTTCTCTTGGCACGTTTTGTAACCTGTAAGACACATAATTCGACATAAACAAAAAGAAAATCCAACAAAATACTTAAGAGTAAATGGTGATTTGAAGTGGGAAAGACCACCTGGAGGAGCCTTGACATCTTTGCAGACCGATGTGGTTTTGCCAAGAACATCATTTAGACTCCGTAAAGCCTTCCGGGTTTTTCTTTTTTCTGGTCTCGCCTGAGCAGTTTCAGTCTGGTCCTCCTCCTCCTCTTCCTCCCCCTCCTCCTCCAGGCAGATAACAGAATCCTGACAAAGTAAATCATACACACATTTTGACAACTCCATCTACACATAGCAATGCCTGCACAATTGAGGGGGTTTTTAAATTAGCCCAAAAAATGGCAAGAAATACTGATTTTTTTTCATTCAATACCTGAACATACTGCAGCATACAGTCAACAGGTGTTCTCAGTCAAGGGTAGTAAGACTTAGAATAACATTTCAGCTGCGGTAGGACAATCTACTACATTCAAAACCAATCTCAAATGATGGCTTAAGAAGAAGCAGGTCTGTGATCTTTAATGTTACATCAATATGTGCAATATGTAATGTTGTATGTTATTATATTAATCTTATTGTTGTTTCTGCCTACAGGTATTAAGTAACCTTTTGACTAATTCTGGCATATTTACATTGATATGTTCATCACTATGCAGTATCCCCTTTTAAATAAATAAAATACCACAAAAAGATTAAATTATCAGGTATTTCTGAACAGGTGTAATTATTACTTTGATTAGCCCTGTAAAATACTTAACATATACTAATCTGGTTTCATTGAATTCCTACATCAGATCCTGATGATAACATTCTATCAGTTATATTGTTCATGACAACATATTGAATTGTTATACCTCATCCTCACAGTAGCTCCTCTTCAACGAGGCCTCAGTTCGTGATGAGCGCCTTAAGGTCCTCTTCTCTGTGACAGAGGTTTTCTTGCTCTGCTGAATTGCTTTTGCTTTCTCCACCAACTTCTTTGCCTGCTTTGCTTTTTTGGAGTCCTTTGTTGTCTGAAATTATTGATAAAACGATGTTGGTTTATCTTCATAAGTATTTTATGACTTAGTGTATGCACCGAATAGAAAAAATAGATTTCATACTTACTTTAGTAGCTAAAGGAGCATTTCTGGAATTTCCGCCTCCAGCTTTGGACACTGTAATGTTTTTATGGACTCTAGTAAATTTGATCCTGATGAAAAAGAAATAATGTAACATGATTAGAACAGAGAAAAAATATGCAACACTAAAAATGCCCTTAACAATTTTTCACATATAGAATTGTATGAATTTTCCATATACTGTGTGTCACCTGATAGGACTTTCTTTTCTGTCCAGAGGACACACCACCTCTGCTTTAAAGACCCCGTGTCTGGACTTGCGTCTCTTTGACGTAGAGATCTCCAGAGTGCTGTCCTGGGTTAAGGGTGCTGCATCCTTTGCTCTGTCCTGCCTTCTGGTGCTCCTGGTAGGAGTTTTTGGCTCAGGCTTGGACGTCTGCCTCACCACAGCCTCTCTTGTAGACCTCCTTACAGCTGGCATGGAAGGAGGTGAAGTAACGGGAAGATCTTTTTTGTCAACGTCTTCAACTATGACCACTGTTCCTTCCTCAGGAGCAGCTGCAGGTAAAGTAGTGTCCTCCTCTTTTTCCTCTTCAGCCACCTTTCGGCTTTTTCTTGCTGGTTTCTTTTTTGCTACTTTGTTCTCCTGAGCAGAAGCAGTAATTTTCTCACTAGAGGGTGGAACTATAGCATCATCCTCATTAGCTTTTTCTGTAGTATCCACAGTCTTCTCTCCAGCCTGCTTCTGCTTGCCTTGGTTCTTAACAGGCTTTGTTTTGGATCCATCCAGACTTGGCTGTTTGAAAGCAGCCATGAACTGCTTTCTCTCCACTTCACTGCACTTAGGCGTGGATTCACTCTCAAGCACAGCCAACTCTAGATCACCCTCTTGCAGAACAACATTAGATTTCCTCTTGGTATTCACAGAGGATGGTGAAAGCTGGTGTCCAGTCTCTGTTTGCGGAGATGAAGCTCCTTTTCTCCTTGTGAAAATAGAGGCTACTTTTCCCACAGCTTTGACAGGCTCCTCTTTGGGTGAGACTACATGTACCTCAGCCTGGATGGTGACAGTTCGGGGTGAAATCTGAACAAAAGGCTCCCCAGAACTAAAATTTTCTTCAATTTCTGGTACATGCAATTGATTAGTGTCCTTTTCCTCAGCTTCTGTTGTAAATTTACTTTCATCTCCTTTACTCTGCTCATCCTGTAAGGCCTCTTCACACTCATCCTGGCTGTGACTTCGCACAAAATCCTCAAAGGAGATTGTGACTGTGCTATTATTTAACTGAGAAGTCTCATCCACGTTGACTTCCATGCTAACATCACGCAAGGAATTCTCTGACTCTTTCTCCTCCGGTTCTGACTGTTTTGTCTCTTGTTGCCGCTTCTTCCTAGCATTACGTGCAGTAGTTTTCATCCTTTTTACTTTACCTTTTGAAGGTAAAACTGGGGATAGGTTTATAGAACTGAGGTCTTGTTTAGGTTTTATGTGGTTCTCGCCTTTAGAACAATTTTCATCTTTATCCTGCTGGTCAGCATGTTCAGCTACAGCAGTATTCTTCTCTGATATTGCAGTTGTAATACAAGATTCAGCACAAAGCTGTCCCAGCAGAACTGCTGTATCGCTGCCTAGGACAGTGCTGCTGCTGTTTGCTTCTGCCGCTGATTCTCTGCCATCTTGTGGTTCTACAATAAAACAGCTGTCATCCTGTGTGGAGATAACAGTGTCTGCTTCCACAAGTTTCCTTGCAATTTTTGAAGGCTTTCTTCCCCGCTTCTGAGATAGCCGTTTCCCTACTACCTCTGGAGAGATCCGTTTCTCTGTCTGACAGTTCTCCTTCAACTGTTCAGGTGAGCTGATTTTTTCTTTAGAAGATGGGGCTTTACGGCTGAAGTAATCCATGATGTTGTTGGAGCGAGGAGGGGAGAACGGTTTCTCCATGGGTTTGGGTATTGGGGAGAAGTAGTTTGTGATGGTCTTGACAACAGCACTTCCACCATCTTTACGAGCTTTTTTGCAAGGCTGCGAAAAGTGAAATCATTTAACATCAGAAACAAAAACAAACACAAACACAACATGTACAACAATAAAGAGATTGTAATGCAACATGTTATACACAGTTATTCACTGTAATAACAAAAATACCTGAGTGTCAAAGTCCTCAATGACAGATGCCATAGCAACCACTCCAGCCATAATTTGAAAAGGTCTATAAGAAAGAATACAATGTCAAGTACATACATTTTACACAAGTATAAATTACAATGTATTTTCTGGGTTGGCAGCAAATGTTACATCAATATCACCAAATCAGCTGAGATGGGAACATTTATTTCTCCCTGTTATTCTTGCAATGACACCATAAAAAATAAAACAAAGACGAAAAGATGCTCTTTGAGGCATTAGGTAGCAAAACATAAAGGCTGACAACATTAGTAGGATGTGACATTTGAAATTTCAGGAAGGTATACAAAACTGCTTGGGATATGTCAGTTGCAAAATTCGTGGCAAATAAAAATATAGATTTAAAATTATATGTTGGCCAATAGCTAACACAGATCCTTATTTATCTTATTTACCTTAACCAAGAAATCTTCAGAACAAATGTAAAAATATTTTCTACATTAAAGCATTAATAGCCTTTTTTACATTATCTCTGAATGAACACAGATTGGAACATACACATTTATGAAGAAACCATCAAGATAACATGACAAATGAATATATGACACTTGCATCAGTGAAAAGACATCCTACAAAATATGTTCCTGCATCCCTACACACTGTTCATGGTTTTTATTTGTTAATATTATGTTTTATGTTACAACTTAATGTTGCAGACATCAAAAATATCCAAATTATATGGGATTGTGTAGTTCCTTAAAGTGCTAACACATCAAAACATACACCATTTAAAGCAGCCACCTTTACTACTTCTTAACCATATTCTACCATGTAATGAATTTCAAATAAAAAGTATGCCTTGTCAAAAGCTATTTGGTGTGAATTCATTATATTTCAGTTGTTATATTAAGTTGAATTATATATATATATATACACACAC
>JAPQRQ010000027.1:12820604-12832509 GCA_037367365.1 Apogon talboti | reverse complement strand
ACATACACTTTTACAAACAAATAAAAGACAATCAACTGATCATTACTTTGACATATTAAGGACAATAATATTTAATCTGCTGCATCAACCTTTTCAGAAACTATGACACGATAAACTTCATACTGTGATTTCAAGCATTAATACATAACATACTAACCAGGAAACGCCAGTATAAATTGCCCATACACAACTGATTTAATCATCGTATAATACGGAGGTGACTGTAGTAGATACAATCGCAACAAGTAAACTTTAAAGTCATATTATGTCAAACATGGCGCCCAGAATGAGTGCTGTTTTGTGGCAAATAATAGATAACTAACCACACAAGTAAAGATGAGGACAAACACTCACCTATTCAGGACAGAGATAAGCTGTGATTCCAGTAAAGACGTCTCCCTTTTCTTATTCTCTTTCTCGTGTATTTGACTGGACAGCACAGACTAAAATCATTGTGAGACGCAAACGACGAGCTGTTGACAACATACATTCATTTCACTGTAAAACAACAAGCTAGCAGAGTTCTCCAGCTGCTCCTCTCAAACCACTTCAGCTCTTTCCAGGTCCCGAAAACCCTCTAAACATTTCCCACATGTTACGACAGCCTATGCTCCAAATTCTTAAACAGGTATTTTACAAAACGGTGAAAGTCGGAATCCAATATACATGTTTCTTGGCGTATGTTGCTCTTTCAAAAACGCGCCAGACCAATTGTGGACGAAGAGCGCCAAATATACGTGACCCTTGCGGGGAACCGTTTCCACCAATCGGAGCGCAGGAAAGGAACTCGTCATCGTCTGACGTAGGAAAGATGGCGCCCAGGGTCAATGAGGAAGAGAAGGAACAGAGACAGACAGCGACCACTACTGGCAGTTACAGTTAACATTTCTATTACAATTAACATTATCTTAGTGTTTTTACACTTATTTAAAATAATACAAAACAAAAAATTATATTTGTGCAAAACATAATTTTATGTGTAACTTTTTGATGAAATAATAGTAGCTGTTAGTAGATTAACATTCTATTGAATCTACTATCTTTAAATCTTTTCAGTCTTGTCACGCATTATTATGATAAAATAGCTTATGTCATATTTGTGTATTTTCACATTGAAATTGAAATATGATATTATGCTATTGAAAATGTAAAACTCATGAAAAAAATTGTACTTTGTTCTTAGTCCAATTATTTTTTTGGCTAAATTTTACATTCTGACACTGATGACTAAAGCCATCATTAATCATCATCATCATCCATCACTGCATATTATATTAAACCCTGACATGTTTTATTTATGTATATATATGTATTTTTTATATCTTGTTATTTATGGTTTTGATTTTTTGTTACTAAATTTGTGTTTTAATTATATTTTTATTCAATATTCAAGATTCTTAATTGTCACATGCTCACGCTATGAACAGCAAAACCAGCAAAAAGAATGGTTCACAAAGGCTGTGCAAATATAATAATAATATATTAACACTGGTCTGCACTGCAGTGCGCTTTCTCTTGTTTCTGCACTATGTAAATATACAAATTTGGTTTTGACTTTGTTTTTGGTTAATATAATATACAGAGCTACGTACTTTAATATTTATATAGCCTGTTTAATTTTATTATGTTTATATGACTTCACTCCTTAACAGCACTTTTTTCCAATCTTTTGTATAATATTTCGTTTTCTATGGCACAGTCATTGTGGACAATTCTTGCATTTCACTGTTCATACTATGAGCATGTGATAAATAAAAATCTTGAGTCTTGAATAAAATATATAATTGACTAAAAAGTAAATTAGGTATTAAAACATCTAAATAATACATAACAACATACAAAAACACATAAATACATAAATAAAACAAATTAACTGGAGTGAAAACAAAACACAATTTTTTTATGAGTTTTAAAATTTTAACAGTCAAATATAGTATTTTCCAAGCCAACTTTGCTTCATTTCAATGTGAAAATACACAAATATGACACAAGCTACTTTGTTATTATAATGCTTAACAAGAGAGCTAATGTCTGACAAGACTAAAAAATGTAAAGACAGTAGCAAAAAAAGTAGAATGTAGCAAAACAGGTTCTGCTGACAGAGGAGGAGTGGAACAGGAGAGAACAGGAGCTAATAGATCGCATGCTGAGAGCTGTAGCACTCGAAATGAAGAACCAGCGCCACCACATGTAACAACGGCAGCCAGTCTTGATGGAGTCTTTGATCCAAGCAGTAAGTTTGATTTCATTCCAAGAATTCCAGACGAAATTTCAGGTCACTGACAATTAAAGCCAGCCTGCATATGATGATCACAGAAATATTTCTTTATTGCATTCAAGATAGGAAGTTGTAATTTTTTATGTATATAATGAAGAATGTGATTGATATAGGGTTTGTGTCACCCAAAACAAAATAAATGAAGTAAAAAAGTAAGTATATGGGGTAAACTGTTTTTCCTGTGATAACTACACTGCACAGGCAAAAAAGTCACCACCTGGATTTGACTAAGGAAATAGGTAAAAGCCTTCCATTGAATAATTACTACATTGAGTCGTGTGTTTCAGATGTAGAAAGTTCTTTATTCCAAGAATAAAGAGTAAATGAGGTTACTCTCATTTAAGAAATGAGAGTAACCTCTCATTTCTTAAACAACCATCAGTTTGATACAGAGCACAAAGATTAAACTGTATTTCAATGGGAAATGGTCATGTGGTCTGGTGAGTCCAGATTTACCCTGTTTCAGAGTGATGGATGCATCAGGGTGAGAGGAGAGGTGGATGAAGTGATTACCCATCATGCCTAGTGTCTACAGTACAAGCCTGTGGTGGCAGTGTTATGATCTGGGGCTGGTTCAGTTGGTCAGGTCTAGGTTTAGTAACGTTATGTGTCCAATGAGGTCAGGTGTAAAATGAGGTCAGTGGCTACCTGAATATACCGAATGAGCAGGTTTTTAATTTTTCTTCTCTTGATTATTAAACAAATAAACAAAATCTGAACTGTTCGGGTAGAGGAATTGTGTCTATGCATTGGTCAACTGTTACTGCATTTATCATAATGCAAAGAAAATACATTGTGTGCAGTTGATTGTTGTGTTATAAGGTTAGTAAGAAAAGTACACTGAGTCTCCTTCTAATAGACATCGTACAGTGCCACAATTTTTTTTTCTATGAATTTAAATCACATTAAAATAAGTGCACTGGTCCATCTGGTAATGCACCAAGTACTTTTCACAATTTTAGATATCTACAGTACATTGTTCATTTGTTGTAATTTCTATTTTCAGTGAGTGGAGACCTTCCCTCAGAAGCTGGAAGCACATTTTGGAGTCAAAGAGTACTTGACTGGTTGAACATGGTTATATCCTCTGAATTTACCTCTGGGGTGTACAGCTTGAGTACCTCAGCCAGTTGTGTGGAGAACATGGATGAGAGCTCTCTGCCAGATGACAATCAATAGCAGAAGAAGCTTATTTTCCCAGAAAAAGTCCAAACTACAATTGGATATGCCACAGCGTCCACAAACACTGGACACACCCAACGCAGGTATTCCTGCTGACTGAGCAGGAAATGCTGCTGGTATACTGATGGAAACCCCCAACTGAAGATGGACCCTGTCTTGGTGGATCCATATTCATCAATTGCTTTTGATGTGTCACATGATTTTCTATTGTTTAAATGTTCTAGAGCAGGGGTGGGCAATACTCTTTCCTTTATTCATATTGACTTCATGGAATTAAGCACACTGGACAATTAAAATGAAACACACAGTGCAGTTTACAATAGGCTATGTGTCTATTTGTCCCTGTTGGACTTGAGATTACCAAGTATTTACCTGTTATTGCATATTGTACATATGAAATCATTTTCATGCTAAAACAACTGTATCACAGCTCTATTCTGCAATTCATAAAGTAAAGTGAATATGAGAATGACTGATGTTACTCTCCAGATTTGCTGTAGTTTTTAAAAAATGTACTAAGAAAATAGTAATCAATAAGTAAACAAGACATGTAGTTTTCACCTAATATTTACCCATTTGTGTATGTGTATGATACAGATTGTCTAACTAAGAAAATCTCAGTAGTGCTTCTGTAAATTTGACTAATTTCATACTCATGAATAGTACATGTACTCTCCAGAAATCACATAATAAACATGTAGTTATACATGATCAGGAGTGTTGTGTTATTGCACTAGTGGTGGAGGGGACATGTACAAAGATCTAATTACGCTTAATTAATGCATAAAAGTTATCTTTAATATCCAAAAGCAGGGTTTGCTTACGAGGCGATGTGTTACCAATGTTGCTTCTATAAAGAGAGAAAAACGCGAATGAGCCTAACCGGCTTCCGTCGTGTCTCTTGCAGGGTACCTCGTCCTGTCAGTTTCTTGACTTTTGTTTCCCCACGTCGGAGCAGCTTTCATCCCGGCTTTTCTCCGTCTCCTTCGCCGTTCTTCTGGCTAACATGTCAGAGTACAACGCGGTCTCGCCGCCTGGGTCCGGGGTCCCTCTGGGCGGAGGGACGGCTATGGGAAACGGAGCAGGAGGCGACAAGAAAGATGCATTTGCGGACGCGGTGCAGCGGGCCCGGCAGGTGTGACAGCGGCATGTCTGAAACAGGGCTGGCTAATTAGTTAGCTTAAGGACTAAGGGGTTTAAACTGGAAGATATAATACGTCAGTGTTGTGAATCAACAAAAATAACAAAACAGAGTTATCTGAGCAACACTGAGCAAGTTTACAATTTCATAACATTATAATCAAAGTAGAAATTACCATTTAATTTAACCGACCTGAAGGGGACATCACTAGTGAAGAGGAGATGTGGTGATGTGAAGTATTCCTAAACAAAGCAAATAACTGTAAGAAAATGTCAAAATGTGGCGAAACATTAAATAACTAAAAGATATTAGCTGTAGCTCTGAAAACATTAAGACTCCACCAGAAAAAATGTAAGAGACCATGTGGATAGCATGTGTATGGGGAAAATGTACATTTTTGGTAAAAGTTTCTCCCGTTTACACTTCAGATTTTTTTTTTTTTTGTTTTTTTGGTTTTCAGACCTCAAATAATACAAACAAAGCAAGCTCATATTCATGTTTGTAGGCAAAAAAGTCAGGGGTGTTTATTTGTTTATTTAGATCCCCATTAGCTTTTGTATCACTTCTACAGCTATTCTTACTGGGATCTTTTTTACATTACAGTTTACATTTAATGCATAACAAGAAATACATGGAAGTAAAATAATATATTTCCTCAAAAAAATTTAAGTTCCATGTCCTCACACAATAAATATTCCCATTATCTTTTTTGTGTCTTACAGATTACAGTTAGATGCTTAATGCCAATTCACTATATCTTGATATTGATAAGATACTTTCTAGGCCACATGGCTTATGTTTATGCCTTAAATCTTATGTATACATAAATGCTAATATAAGCACACATGTCAGGGGCAGAAAAGGACAGGTGTTTTCTCTAGTTTGTCATGTCATTGTCATTGTATCTTTCAGATTGCAGCCAAGATCGGGGGTGATGCTATTCCTCCTGTGAGCAACAATACTGCATCCGATGGCTTTCCATTCACTGCTCAGAAACGGCCGCTGGAGGATGCAGGTAGTTTTGACTGGTTTTAGATGCAGAAGATATGAGTCTGGTACACACCGAGGTACAATACTTACCTTTGTTTTTTTCTCACTGGACAGATGAGCCTGAAAGCAAGAAGCTGGCTGCACAGAGTGATGTGGATTCAACCAAAGCCCTGTGTGAGTTTAACAGATTTCCACTTTTACAGTATTCCTTTTCCTAAGTTTGCCTCTTTTCCCTTGTTTGTCTGTGCTTTCCCTTCTTTCCTTGCGTGACCTTCTCCTTCCACATCCCCGCAGTAATCCAAACCCTCTCTCTTTCTGTGTTTTCTTACTCTGTTTTCATTTCTGATGCTGATCTCAGCTATTGGTGCACAGCTTGCTGCTCTTGCACAACAAAGGTAAGATTTCATAGTTTTCACTTGTGCATTGTGTATGTGTGTGGCCTTATTCTACCAGGTCAGAACCAATGCTGTACATGAACTGCATTTATAAACAATACATAGTTACTTTACCTCTTTGCTGCCATCACCTGCTGATGATGCCAGGCCTTCGTCCACCACAGAGGAGTACACTGTTCCAGACAGCATGGTGGGACTCAGTAAGTGCAGCCCAACACTGTTAGAGCACACATCACGCCAAACTATTCCCTCTCTGCGAAAAACTAGAACTAGAAACACTCCAAGTTTTCTCTCCTTTGTCACCAGTTATTGGCCGTGGAGGTGAACAGATCAATAAGATTCAACAGGATTCAGGTTGTAAAGTTCAGATCGCCCCAGGTACAGTAAGCATGTTTTTAGAATTCACCTAAATGGATTCCAGTTTTGTTTTTGTTTTTTCTGTTTTGAATGCTGACTCTGTTTGTGTATGTATCCAGACAGTGGAGGCCTTCCAGAAAGGAGTGTCTCTCTAGCAGGTTCCCATGAATCCATACAGTAAGTGTTTCAGAAATGTCACTAATAATGCAGCAGTTTTCCCTGTTTACTTTGTTACTGGTCAACTTTTCTCTGACGGTAGGAAAGCCAAGAGGCTGTTGGATGAGATTGTGTCTCGAGGAAGGGGTACACCTCCTTCTTCTTATCATGAGTCCACCAACGGGCAGAACGGCTCAGTTCATGAGATGATGATTCCCGCTGGCAAGGCTGGCCTTGTCATTGGAAAGGGAGGAGAGACCATTAAACAGTTGCAGGTACATTGTTTTTGCTTTTTCCGTTTTTGTAACTTTAATAATACTTTAATGTGGACACAGTATTCCCAGGCCTTTATGATGTGGTGACTTTATTTCATTACTTCAACTAGGAGCACCAGATATAGTCAACACAGAGGAGCATAGTTGTGATGTTTAATTGTGTGATAATTCAGGAGCGTGCGGGAGTGAAAATGATCCTGATCCAGGATGCTTCTCAGGGACCTAATGTTGATAAGCCATTGCGCATTATTGGAGAGCCATACAAAGTCCAGGTAAAACTGTCGCATGAGCTTACATAGTTGAAAAACACCACTGGTTTTGCTGCCATAATGTTGATATTCTCCTCTTTTAGCAAGCCCAGGAAATGGTGCAGGAGATTCTGAGGGAGCGAGACCATGGTGGCTATAGTGAAAGAAATGAATACGGTTCTCGAATGGGAGGAGGCATGGATGTGAGTTTGTGTGACGTAAAATTCTAAATGTGGCCAGTCGTTAAATGAAATCTAAGAACATCAGTCGTAACTAGCATGGTTTCCAACTAGATCCCCGTACCACGACACTCAGTCGGTGTGGTCATTGGGCGCAACGGAGAGATGATCAAGAAAATCCAGAATGATGCTGGGGTTCGCATACAGTTCAAACAAGGTACAACAGAATAATATGATAGAGCTGTTCAGTTATAGTTACAGATTATTGTGTGCAACTGTTTCACTCACTAAGACAATAATAAAGAATGTGTTGTTTCATAAACCATTTCATAAACAATACAGATTAATTAATTTGTTAAATGATTTGTGTTGGTAATTGTCAGTTAGTTGAAAGTCTTAAAAATACCCTACCTAACTGTGATCCTTGAAAAATATATTGTAGACCAAGGCAGCACTGGCATAGCAGGGGCATTTTTACTGAAACAAAAACTGGATGAAATTTTATCTAATAATTTTATATATATTTATATTGAAAAGGTTTTTTTTAACTTTTTCTACCAGATGATGGGACGGGTCCTGATAAAATTGCACACATCAGTGGTCCACCTGATCATTGTGAACACGCGTCCCAGATCATCAGCGACCTCCTGCAGAGCATCAGGGTCAGGGAGGAGGGTCAGGGGGTATGGATCACAAACACATGCATAAACTGGAAGAATATAAAAAAAGATTTTTTGTCATCATAACTTGACATGTGGTGAATGGAAGAAAGGTTTAGAAAGTCATAGTTTAGGTTAATGATGTTAAACAGGACTGATAAGTGTGATTAACTGTTTTGTGTACATGTGATACTGTGCTGTTCCATGGTACCATTCTGTTGTGATGAAGGTTTGTCTCCTGCATAGGGACCGCCAGGCCCACCCGGCGTGCCTGCAGGCAACAGAGGGCGAGGTGGAGGACAAGGTGGCTGGGAGCCCCCTGCTGGGGAAATGGCCTTCTCTATTCCTGCTCACAAATGTGGGCTTGTAATTGGTAGAGGAGGGGAGAATGTCAAGTCCATCAACCAGCAGACTGGGGCCTTTGTGGAAATTTCCCGTCAGCCACCTCCAAACGGAGACCCCAACTTTAAACTGTTTATCATCCGGGGTTCACCACAGCAGATCGACCACGCCAAGCAGCTCATTGAAGAGAAGATCGAGGTACTGGACATTTTGATTTCATTCACAAAACATGGACCTCAAGCTGCAATCATCCTGGGAATACCACTGAAAGTCGAGACGGGCAAGTTAATCTGATGACTGATTATGTCCTGTGTTCCAGGGTCCTTTGTGTCCAGTTGCCACAGGGCCAGGTGGACCCGGTCCTGCTGGTCCTGCCGGTCCATATAACCCCGCCCCATACAACCCTGGGCCACCACAGTGAGTAGCAACATGTACCATAGCACGGTTTTGGGGGTTGTCGTAGAGTCAGGTGTGCAGTGTCATAAATGAATAGAAAGTAAGCACAGAATAGAAGCTCGTCTATTAAAAAATGTTGGGTATGGTTATTCTCATCTCACATAACAATGATGCAGTGATGGTGATGATTCTCTCTGAATAACTCAGTAGTCTGCAGTGGTTCCGTGTCAGCTTTTGGTATCACCTCAGCTTGCTTCGAACTTAAAACAAAAGAGTCAAGTAAAGGCTCCTTCTGTCATTCACTGGGAAAGGGCTATTAACAGACAACTGCAGAACATCACGTGTTAACTGCTTTACTCTGGTATATTATCAGGACAAAGGTTCTTAAAAGGTTTTATTTCAATATTTTTCTTCCTCAGTGGTGGTCCTCCAGGTCCTCAGTACAGTCCTCAGGGCTGGAGCAACACCTATCAGCAGTGGCAACCGCAGGCACCCCATGACCCAAGTGAGTCACGTCTAACTTCAGTTGGGTTTTGTGGATCAGTAAAGTTTATTTCTGCTCATTTTAAAAAGTCTGTCTTCTACCTAATCACACATCAAATCAACTCCCTCCAGTTACTCATATGGACAGAGGATTTATTTAAAGGTTCAATGTGAGATTGAGCTGTTTATATGTACAGAAGGGAAGGGTCGGCTCTCATGGAGTTCACCATGTTTCCACGGCAGCTTAGAATGAACTTTTCCAGTGTTAAGATACTTTGCTGGAGAAGGGGCCACAGTTATTATCCCCTTATAAAATGTATTACCAAATATAATAGGCTCACTCTCACTAGTGGCTTCATCCACGTTTCAAGTAACTCATTGTCTTTGTTTTATAAGAGATTTACATTTTGTTGTTGCCTCTACCAAACAAAATTCAACTCCATGAGTCCCATTAAGTGTGTATTTCCCCACCTTTTCCCTCAAATATCTACAGTATTTGTTAAGTATTTTACTTAGATTTAACTCTCTCTCTTATGCTTAAGTTTATTGTAGCTAGTAGTTAGGTACGGATAAGGTGATACTGATAAGCTTGGTTAGAGATAGTTGCATAGCTTTTTTGGAAATGACCTAGATATGCTGTTTCTTTAGGGGATTACACTGTGGCTGTTGACGTACAGTACATAAACACATACAAACACATTTTCTCTGTTTAATTTAATCCCATGTTCTTCTGGATCAGTTCCTTTTTGTCCTTGGTTTTACAGGTTCTATCATATTTCCACTTCCTGTATAAACTCAAGCTCATAATTGTTTTCCTCCTGCCTTCTTCCCGTCTATGGTCCTGACTCAAGAAGGGTTGGTCCTTCATTTTACCATCTTCCTCATCCTATATTTTGCTTATAGAAATACTACTTGAACTACATTCAGGATTTCTTGGAAAAATGTAGCTTTTGTGGACGCTACCGTGCTACCTATATTATTGAAATAGAATGATATTCGATGATATCTAGTGGTGAAGTTGCAGATTACAACCAACTGAAGACCCGCCTACACATTCAACTACAGAGGTGGCAAATAATGAGCCATTAGAGACAGTGTTGCTTGTGTTCATTCTTGGCTTTTTGTTAAAGGGTAAACAACTCTGGATTCCTTCTGCTATAAAACAGAAGCACAGGAAGGGGAAGTCCGTTCAGAGCTGCTGGGCAACATGGTCAGGGGAACCCACCCCCTCTGTTGATACAAACATCTCTATTATAAAAAAAATCACATTAGTTCTTATTTTTGTGTGATTTTATCATAATGCTTAAACTTAATTATGAGTGTTATATTCCACTTCAGCAATCAGATCCCCTTAAATCCCCCTAAATCATCCACTGTCTTTAACTCTAGGATGATCAACAGGAGAACTGATGGAAATGTTGATGTGTTCTCCCAGAGCAGCTCTGGCTAACCCTGTCTTTGTTTTCCCCCTGGTCTCCAAGCCCGGTCTCCAGGCCAGTAGCAGGGGCTCACCCTCACCCTATGAGGACCTCACCCCCCTCCACCCTGCATCTTTTCTAGGCAAGGCAGCAGCCAATGACCCCAACGCAGCCTGGGCGGCCTACTACTCTCAGTACTACCAGCAGCCGTCTGGGGCTGTGCCAGGCCAATACGCTGCAAACCCACCTGGAGGGGCCCCGGCGTCAGGTGACCAGAACCCGCCGGCACAGAACCCAGGGAGCCAGCCAGACTACACCAAGGCCTGGGAGGAGTACTACAAAAAGATGGGTGAGACTGCTAAGGACGTACTCATGCTTCTGCTAGTGCTATAAAATATATAGCAGTGAATCATTCAGTGGATTTAAACAGAAGAACGTTGATCTCAGTCTGGTCTCACTCTCAGCCCAGGCTGGTAGTTCTGCTCCGGGAACTGCAGCTGGAGCTCCAGCAGCAGCAGCAGGGGGCGCTGCATCCACAGCAGGAGCCCAGCCGGACTACAGCGCAGCCTGGGCAGAGTACTACAGGCAGCAGGCTGCCTACTATGGACAGACCGGACAGGCCTCGAACCAGCCCCCCACTCCACAGCAAGGCCAGGTTGGTACAGAGGTTGGCTTTCAGCTCCATTTGGAACATGCTTCTGTATTTCTCTAGTATCATTTGTCTGCTGTATCCAACATTTAGGATTCACTTACACTGGCCAACAATGATTTCCCACCAGGAGAAAAATACCTGATTTTACCTGAATGTTTTTCCCATGTGTGAATTGAACATCAAGCCCAATGAGTCCATCCCCTTGGCTCAGAATGTTTCTTAATACGCTGTTGCGCATACAGTTGGAATAAAATATTTTACCTCTTGTCATGAAATGATTGTGACAATATGATTTATTCTTGATGGATAAAGTGTAACTGGACTCAGTATGTAATCATTGCACCTGCTCACAGGTGATTACTGATGTGTATAAATAGTAAGAAAAAGAGGAATGTGTCTGAAAACAAAATAATTCCAACTTAATGGGCGACTAAACTATAGTGTATTTCAGACACCACCTCTTGTGCTTGTGGTTTGTGAGTTTCCCACTGTAGAACATTAACCACCATGTTTGGTTGAAGTCTGTTAGGACCTTCAGAATAACATACAGTACAGGCCAAAAGTTTGGACACACCTTCTCATTCAATGTGTTTCCTTTATGTTTATGGCTATTTACATTGTAGATTCTCATTGAAGGCATCAAAACTATGAATGAACACATATGGAATTATGTACTCAACAAAAAAGTGTGAAATAGCTGAAAACATGTCTTATATTCTAGTTTCTTCAAAGTAGCCACCCTTTGCTCTGATTA
>JAPQRQ010000027.1:12796684-12820504 GCA_037367365.1 Apogon talboti | reverse complement strand
CCTTTGGCCTTCACTCTGTGGTCCATCTATCTCATTTAAATGAGAAGGTGTGTCCAAACTTTTGGCCTGTACTGTATATAAACCAAACTGTGGGGGAAGAAAATCATCTTGTGAGCGACATTTTGCGACTCCTCTGTTTATATGCTTTTAAGATGTGTTCAGTTATTTGATGGAAACACGGAGCTTCATTGTTGACTGGGAGATTTTGCACCACTTACTCAAATGAATCCCAAGCTGAATTTACTTTGTGGTATTGAAAGTATCTGAATTTATAGAACAATAGTGATATGATGCTATGGCTATATATTAACTGGCATAAGTAAAATCCTGACATGTTGGATAACTTCTGATTTCAGATTTGGAATCAGTATCATTGATTTAGGTAAAATCAAATGTTTTTCCTCCAGCAGCGGAGATTTGTAAAAGCACTATATTTTTAAGTTTGAAAATGATCCTTTTGTATCTTTTTTTTTTTTTTGCTCTCAATAATTTTCTAGATGCCGTGAAAGAGCATGACAGAAGATCTCTGATGCTGAAGAGAAAGAAGTGGATCCTGAACGTCAGACTAAAGTTGTATTTATTTGTTGTTGTGTAGGGAAGTGAAACCTATACTCTGCACTGTTTTCATAAAAACAGGAACTGGTTAAATATTCCCTGTGCTTTGCTGCTAAGGGGGAGGGAGAAGACTGGTAAACTCATTTGATAGGTACACACTCATCACAAAGCTTGTCATTGCCTCTGCATATACAGCCATAATATACATACACGAGAACCTCGACATGTTTATTTGACAGATACGAAGAGAACGAATTGCTAATATATCCTCCTTATATTTTTATTTCCTCGCGACACTTCTACATCAGGTTTTAAAGCACTTACCTTTATATCCCAGTGTTAAATAAGATGAATTGCACAGTTATTAAGTATATGCTACTGGTAATAAACCAGAAAAAAACATTTTTAAACCTCATTTGATTGGATTAATTGGTGTATTTTGGGTATTATTAATTTGTCTATGTGACTTTGGCATGGTGTATGGATAGGGGTGTTTGTACTAGTGTGAGTGAGCCAACATACATTAAAACAGCACATGTGAGGGCTAGTAATCATTAAAACCTACCAGAGGAGGAAAGGAAAACATGTGAGACTCAACAGTAGGAGGAAAAGTATGAGCCGTTTGGGGGATAGTGGTTAAAGTCATATATAAATGTTCATATAAAGGTTCAAAGTTTATGTTAAAATGATTGAGACCATGATATGGTGTTCTTAATCCTGGTATCCTCGCTGATCCCTAGGATTTATACAAATTAAACCAGATTATTCACCTCTGGGATATAAGTGGCTTCTAATTTACAGCCCTTCCATAAGCACCAATGTCGAAGCCACTATGTTCATTAATATACTAGTGGTATTTCTTAGCTTTCTGTTATCATAACTTCAGATTTAATTGCTTTTTGGCACATCTGCTTTTTCAAATCAAATGGCAGATATTGTTTTACATCCATTACAGAAAGAAAAGGTTTTTCAGATTTGGTTTGTTTGGTATGAGTATATTATTTCTTTTTTTCTACTTGTATTGCCTCCAGTGGGATGTTAGAAACTTCAACAAAAACGTAAACACTGACACATGCTGCTAGCAGACATTAACCTCAACTGCACTTTGTCTTTGTAACTGTTATGTAGTGTAGTATTTTACCTGTGGGATCATTTTGTCCTGTAGTACATGCAGTACAGGCTTTCTGGAATGTCACATAAGGCTGCATTTATGACAACACAGTCCTTGTGTAGTTTGACGTTGCAGTTAAAACATCTTATCTCAAGGCTGCATGTAATTGTATTTACAGTTTTTTAAGAATTCCAGTTTTGTTATGTTTGCCTTCATTTTGTTATTGGTAGTGGGTAAAGGAGTGGAGTAGAGTCTTCCACTGTGTCTCTTTAAAAGATATACTGTATATTGTATTTAACATTCAGCAATATAAGGGTTTGGATTTATAGAGCTGTATCAGGTATGGCTAATGTATTATTTGGGAGCAGTGTTAATATCATTAATAAATGACCACCAGCAGCAATATTCTGAATTAAAAAGAGGAAAAATACCTTTGAAATGTGTGCTGAAAATGTCATTCTCTGGAGGTAAAACACATCCTGTCATCAGACGTGAGATGAGAAAATCACCACTAGGTGTCAGTATTAGTCTTCTAATTTAACATATTATGCTGCAAAGGTAAAACCAGTTAAGAGTCAAACTTGTCTCAAAAATGGTCTTTTTGTAAAACAATCACTGAAGTTCTGAGTTTTACATTGTGCAGCAACTCATATTAGTCCAACACTTTAATATGGGATACTATATTATCATCTGTGTGGTGTAGTCATTTGATTCCAAACCTCCAGATTTATTGTTTTGTAGGTTTGATTCTTTTAAAGTATGTCTACTGGGTTAAATGTTAGTTCCCTTTGTATTTGAACTCGTAGTATCTAATGCACAAACAGAAAAACAGTCTGCGGTTTCTGTTGCAGTCTCATAAATCAGTTTTGACAGCGGAAGTGGAAACTGTCAGGTATGTCTGTGTTTTTCCAGAAAGTGAGTTCTTTGAAACGTGTATTAGTCAGATCACAGCTGCCAGACAAACCACTGACTGTTCATCACAAAACATAAATGCTGATGTGCGACGGTTGAACTGTGTTTTATGCTTAAAAATTTTCAACAAGGAACACAAGTGCAATTTTAAAAATTCTTTAATTTATATCTTTAAAATTAAAAACATCTGAATTGCATTCTACCACCTCCAAAGGCACAGTCATACTTATAGCTGACCAAATTCATAAAACACTGCCACTGAACATCTTTTTTTTCTCAATTAGTTTCGTACATAAGAAACGATGCACTATAAAAATGACTAAACAGTTTTTTACTGGGTAAACAATGGCCATTCTATATGCTGTTGATCATTAAAAGACTGGAGTGATATGTACTCAGCTGTGGTAGCATTTTACTCCATAAAAAGGGTCATCAATGTGCTGGTTTGAGGCTTGCAATGCCCGCTGAAAACATGTGCATTGTATTCCAAAAATCCAAAAAATGACATGTTTACTACAACAACCAATCTTGACGAACAGTGTTTAAGAATAAGGATGTTTGAAGCAAAACAAAGCCATTGGCAGGAGGGTGGAAATGCAGATGAGATGAAGGTACACTGAAGGGAGATGAGTGTTGGTGGAGGACTGTGCAGAAAGAGCCATCAGATCTCTGACACCTGCACCCCACCTTTAAAAACACTTAAAAACAACTTAAAACAGTTCAGATCACTTTGTTGGAGTTTTAAAGACAATAGTCAGTATGTGCAAAGAGGCAGGGCGTTAGCCTGGATGTGGAAAAGTCATCAGATATGATATAGGATTAATAACTGAACATACAATCACAAATCAATAATGCACACAGAGGTTGCTTACAATGTGTGACAACACAGCACCATACACTGCACAAGAGGTTTACTTAGTGACAACAAAATTCAAAATATTGGATAAATTTACAGTAGAATAGAAGTATATCAGCGTTCTTATTCAGGCACAGTCCTCCTTTAAACATAGAGTTTAACAACTATGGTAAATGGGAGAAAAGCAAACAGGTTTGGCACAGAGAAAAAAAAAAGACAAATAAGGCAAGAAAATGATGTGTCAGGGAAAATGAGGCCACAAAGGAACTTATGAAAAGGAACGTAGCACTTCGAACATAAATATATGACACATACAGTACCTCTCCCATGGAACCAGATGTTCAATAAATGAGAGGGTTTTGCAGCAACTAATGAGAGCCCCACTCCCACAGCTGTAGCTTTATCTTTACAGTAGCAGCGTAGCAGCTGTGACAGGCACTCCAAAAAACAACGTTTTCTTTACAGGCGGGCGAATGAAATCAAAGAGGAAATCTCAAGACTTCTCCCAAATTGATGCAGTAGAAAATATATACAGGAAAAGCAGTCAGCGCGTGGCATGACTCACAGTCGCACGTATCAGACACGCGTACACACTCTCATGAACGTTTCAATCAGGCCTCTGGGCAAATCAGCAGAGCGGTGTGGCTGTGGTACACCTTCAGACACGAAACACACAAGAGCTTGAAAGGACACACACACACACACACATGCACACATACACACATACACACGACAGGCCAATCCTCCCCAAGTCCAAACACCTGTTTCCCGAATGGCCTTTGGCCTTTAATAAATTAGTGACAACTAAGTTCAGTAACCACGTTCTGCTCAAGGTCCACTTTGTACCCTCCTCCTATAGACAGAACCTCTACACAAACACACACATCACAGTATTTTCAAGACCACTTTGATACGGCAGTGACAGTTGTAGGAGGGTTTAGGGTGAGCAGAAGTTTCTCAGCGAGGAAACAACAAGGCTACGGGTTGCAATGCAATGACAGAAAAAAAAACAAAAACAGAACAAAACAACAACATGCCAGCCTTCAGCTCCTTTTTACAGATTGGTACAACTGACAATAAAAATGCTCTGCACTGCTCTTTGCAGACAACGTGTAGGTTCAAAAGCCACATCCTATTGTGGTGCCAATGACTGTGAATCAGTGGTGCCAACAGGTTCCTGTGAGAGTACAGTACTGAAGTGTATCTGTTTTGATTGTGTGTGCATGTATGTGTGTAAAAAAAGTGGGACAATTACAGTATGCAGGACAGACTGCAGAGAAGGTTTGCACACACATTTACAAGATCTATACATGTGTCAAATGTATAAATTAGTGTTCTTTGTACATCTGTTTGGGTATGTATGTGTGCATATGTGTGTCTAATCACTATAGATATTAACATATGTAGTGGTAATATTTTGTAGTTAGTTGTCAGCTGATCCTGTAGTGAAGAGGACTCTCTGGTCAGTTCTGGCCAGCTTGGCAGGCGGCTCCAGAGACTCCTCACCCAGCACTGCCCCGTCTGACGGAAGGGAGAGCTCCTGACCTTCCTCATCACTCTCTTCCTCCTCCTCCTCTTCTTCCTCTGAGATAGACAGACGCGACAGAGTTAGTTACAAACAATGCTCCCGTAGTGATGGTAGTTAGCCTGTGTATTCGCTAATAAAACAGTACAAAATGTAGTTACCCTTATCCGGATCGAGCTGGTTCAGACCTCGGCCTAGACTGGCAAACTAACGACGAGAGGGAAACAAGTTATTATGGTCTGTTCTCTCATGTCACTTGGTGTGTGTATGTGTATGTTGTGGTATGTACCTCTCCCATGACAGCAATAGGAGTCTCCCCTTTAGCCTGGGCCACTCTGTGCTCTATCAGGTAGTACATGTACTCGTCGTACAGCAGGCGGATCAGGTGAAAGGAACCAAAACTAGCTGCACTCCGCAGGGTCAGGTCCCGGATCACCATAGAGCTGGAGACCACAGATTAGAGGGTTAAGCAATTGTGAAAGTCATAGTCTGTAAATGTAAATACCATTTTTGTATAAATGGGATTATTGGCTCAAATAATTGGTAATTTCCTATTTCCTATGTACTTAGAGTCATGTAATTAGTAGTGGTAGGAATTACAATGTAACTCATAATATTATCAAGCTATTTTCCTCACAATAATATTCATATCACAGGACAATGAATCTGCAATACTTAAGATAAAGCATAAAAATCGCTTAGAAAGACAAAAAAGCAAGATTCATCTATGTTTTCACTGTACTGTGGTGTCACTGAAATGGAAAAAAGAAGAGATGCAGTGATATACTGGCTGAACATTTGTATTAGCCAATGTCAATATAAATACCTTTTTGATTATCCTTTAGCAGCAAATAAGATGACATTTCAGCGATGGTAGAGGCGGTTGTTTAATATTGTTTCATAAATTTGTATACTTCACTTTGTGCACAGTCAGTGATACTATGGTGAAAGCTTTTAAGCCAGATGAATAAAGATGTCTTTGCTTCCCCTGGCACGAACCAGGTAATACTGATAAAAGCCAAAGAAACAAGCAAAAAGTGCATAGAGTTATCACTGCTTTAACACACAGTACCATTTTTTGCCTATGCATACCATGGATTTTGATCTAAAAAATTATCTAGAGGAAGATGTACAATACATTCTGTCGCACTCACAATGATTAAATTGTTTCTGTTAGTTACAGCTAAAACTATGCAACAGAACTGAGTGTAATGTTTGGACTAATTTGAACTGGTCTGATATAGAAAACAATAATCTTATTAATTTGAGCTATTACACTGTGTAATAATCTTGCAAATTATGGCAGCTAAACAAAGTAACACAACTGTACACACATACATAACAGTGACCAACGCATCACACCTGTAAAACGACCACTTTAGCAAGAAGAGCTTAGCAGCCTTGGGGAAGGCAGGACTGTGCTGGTAGGGCTTTAAGACCTGGGAGACCACACCATCCAGCCACGCAGCCCACTGTTCCAGCGAGTTCTGCTGCTGGAGGGTCAGTTTAAAGTCCTGCTCCAACCGCTGGACCACACGGTCTTCACACCTGCACACCCAAGAAGCCTGTTCCTGCAAAGGGTGGATATGATGAGGGCGGGGTGTTCAGTACTAGTCTTAACAGCAGTGGACAACAGCGTGACACAAAGTTTAGATAACCTTTCCTGATGACTGATAATAGAAATTGTCTCCAGCCCAAAACGCTATACACAGAATTCAGAAACTGAACTAACCTGGACGTTAGCAAAGTCAACTCTGTTGAGGTCAGACAGCATCTGGTTAATCTGCGCTGTGTTCTGGAGGACAGCGCGGGCCGCCTGGGCGAGGTGGTTCAGACTGGTGTAGCGCCGCAGTGTTTGGGCAAAAGCATTGGCTGATGTTACCTGAGAATGAACAAAGAATAAACTTAGTTTTAAAGAAAGTGGTAGTAGTCAGGCATCACAAATATAACTGGTTTGTTAAAAAAAAAAAAAAAAAAAAAGGAAACTGGACAAGTACAGAGAAAAAGAAAAATTCACTCACAAATACATAAAAGTATGATCTTAAAGAGCAGAACTGTGTGTTATAAACCATCAGGTTAAAGTACTAAAGTCACTGCCAGTTCCTTGGAATACAGGAAGGAAAAGTTCTAGATGGAAAAGAATTTTAGTTTGGTTCAAAGTTTGAAGCATTACGGCTCACATGCCAAAAAAAAAAGATTACATGGAAAAAGAAATATGTGACATCAACTGTAAATTAATGAAATGGATTCATACCTTGATGCGGACCATTTCCTCGGGGATGTTCATCATGGCATTGGTCAGCCAGCTCTCCAGGCTCTTGGCAAAGTTCCGGATGGCTTGGGTTAAGGCACCTAAGAGGGAAACAGGCAGGCAAAAAAAGACAATTTACAACAGGTTATGTCAGAGATACTTCTGATTTTCTAAATCCCTAAGCCTGTTATGGATAATGGAATGTCAAACAGAGACCAAATTTCCTATTGTTTATTTTTTTTTCTGTGGATGACAGGATCCAAACAGTGCAAGGAGAAATATTTGTGGCAGCAATATTCCAAAAGTAAAGGAAATTTCATCCCTTAGAGGAGTTTTCAGAGTACGTAATAACATGATAGAATTACTAAGAGTGAAACTGAAACAAAATAATTAAACCTAAACTCTAGAGTCAGTTCCCACAGCAGATGAATTTGGCAGACAGGAAGGAACAAATGTCTCACTGCTGTGCTGGTCTTTCAGTCTGTTCTCTCACAGGTTTATTTCAGTTTTAGAATCATTCATTTGTCTACTGGTATACTTACAGGTATATGGGTAAGTATGTGTACTTTTTGTTTCTTTCCTTTGTTTAAGACATAGGTTTTTCAAACATACCTATGTCTTAAACAAAGGAAAGAAAAAGTACTCATAGAAAACTGAAGACATAATGAACACCATTGAATTATGGGTAAGTATAGTTAACTGGGAGCTGACACCTTCGTCACAGTAGCTAATCCACATTCAGTATGTTGGTGTATTATTTTGTTGTGTTCATATTATTCTGTTGCTTTTGTGGAGCCTTACTGGGGATGGGCCTGAGGACATCAGGGATGAGGATCTCCACCAGGCCCTGGTACAGGCTGTTATCACAGTCACGGCTCCAGCGCAGGACTGGCTCATACTTGCACAGTAACACCAGGCAGGACTTTGGGAGACGCTTCTCTGACTCATCGTGACTGTCAAAACACAGACTGTTCATTAGGCATTTTGTCTTCAATGTTACTGTTAGAAAAGATAAATGTTGAAATTAATGTCGCTGATAAGTAGTGACCACTAACACAGCCAGTGTAGCATCTCCAGCCTGACTCTGACTGAACCTCCAGAAGGTCTTCCACAGGGTCTCTACCAGGGTGAATTGCAGATTGACCATCACATCCAGTATGGCCTGAAAAAGAAAAAAATGTTAAGTTAATTGGTGGCTTGCAATGGGTATAGTATTAAATGGGTGAGAACACACAAATTATGAGCTGACCAATCAAAATGATGAGGAAAACATGTACATTAAGTATTAATGGAGTTGAATGTTAGCGGAATAGTTTCTCTTTTCTTCTTCTTTAACTTTCCCCTTTATATGTCTAACAAATTTACCCTGCGGGTTTTGATTTAATTTCAATTCCAAGTACAACCCCCTAAAAACCCTTACTTACATATAGACATCTTTACCTCACAGTGTTCTCTATACAGCAGCTGAAAACTCTTAACGTGGTCAAGCTCAATGCCCTCAGGGAGAGGCTTGCCCTGGAGGTCAAGTTCTGGGAACTCTGGAAGAGTTCTGGACGCATCTGGACACAAGACACAACAGTACAGCACATACAGGGGGAAACCAATTTAAATGCAAGCCACTGCGTTTTTGTTTTTTTTTATTATTTATGTAATAGTAACTAGTAGTAATAGTTACTAAGAACTATGAAATAACTTACACTTAACCTAATTCTAAACCATCATCTTACTGGTTTTTACTGTTACCCAAACTCATGAACACACCTAAGAACTGCTGGTACTGCTGAACCTGGGTGCTGATGTCCACATGACCTGACCCCTGCTGCTGCTGCTGCTGGCCCGCTCCTGGTGCCGTGCCATTGGTCATTCCTTCTACTTTATGCACGGGCTTCAACCTGTCAGAAAAGAGGGAGGAAACAGTACAAAAGCCAACAAAGAATAAACAGTCAGATCCATACAAAATTAATGAATAATGAAGTGAGATATAGGAAAAGGGCAAACAGACGGAAGGATCATGACAGGATTTAAGTAACACGTGGCGTGTGAGAAAAAGAGACATATACAGTATACATAAAGAAAGCAAAATAAAATGGTAAATCAGTGATTGTTGGGAGTGGTTAAAGTGATGTGATGACAAAGTGTGTGGGTGCATGAGGAGGATTCCTGTGTACCTTTGTTTCTGTGAAAAGGGCTGTTGCCTCATGGCCAGATGTTGCTGATCTTCCATGAGACGTAGAAGAGAAGAGCCAGCCTTGATCCTCAGTCCATAATAGTGGTATTTAGAGTTACCCCTGTCAGAATCAGATCAAAGCCATTTTTATTTTTACCGGGCAAAAACTAAATACATCTGTGTTAACTGCCCTAAACTACATCCTAAATACAGACTGTTATGTGCATGTAAGGTATGTACTGTATATACAGTATATGTTCCATTTTATGAGATACAATAACCAGACACACCTTATTATGCAACTCAACCACTATATGCAAACATTAGTCAAACCTTCTTATTCATTCTCCGTGCCTTTGTCAAACTCACTCACCCACACACATGCTGTCTGTCTTCATCTCTACCCACATCTCTCACTACACTAGGTGAACATTTCGCAAAGCCCAAAGAGTTCAATAGATTTTCCAAGGAAACAATCATTGTTCTGTAGAAAACTAATTGAGATGTATAGGCCTATGCGTCAAAGTATGCATACAGATAGAGTTGACTAAAATGAATACTGCTCTGTGATGCTTGAGTGGTTCAATGTGGTAGGGATAAAGTGTTGCCTCTGCACTGTAACTCTGTCTTCCAGCTCCCTCTGTAATATCACATTGATATTTGCTAGTTTGCCCATGTCCGAAAAACCAAATAGCTTGTGGTTTCAATAAGGGTCTCAAGCAATATTGGGAAAATTGCAAAACTTTATTTGAAGGCTGCGAGTACTTGCTATATTTTATAGGAAATGTGACAAGGGGACAAAAGGGAAGTGTGCATTCGTGCCCTCGTGACTGTGCATTATAAATGATGTTTTCTATACGTGTGGTGACCAATCTTACCGTGTGCCTAGGCGTCGTGTGCGTAGCCCCATGAACACAGATCTAATGAGTTTCCCAAAAGACGCAGCATTAACAGGCTCTAGTTTCTGCTCCTGGCAGTGCAGCAGATAGTGGCAGTAGAGAGTGGAGCGTGGTAAACTAACTCCTTCAGCTGTCTCATAGTTGTCCAGCAACCACTGTACCTGACACGCAGGCAGTAAGAAAAGGAAAGAGGCTGGTGCAGTTAGCAAGGCCAGTAAATGCACAGAAGAGGAAAACATACCTCACCAATTTGCATACATAAAAATGCATGCTTGTTTCCAAAACCATTACAAATCATCGCCTTAATATAAAGTACATGCACACATTGTTCTGTTGGGTAAAAAAAAAAAAAAAAAAAATCCATTCACATTTAGTTTGTTGATCATCCAAGAATGAAAACACAAATACATTTGTTTGCGTGCCGTGGCATACAACTTTGGTATGCAATGAATTAATGATCTGGAATACTGATGGGATGTTTGCCAAACATATGTTGGGTACCATTATAATATGGGTTTCAATATGATGAATTTGAGATGAAAAATATAGTGTTAGAGCATTTCAGGCAAATTAAAATGCCCCTCATCACATGCAGAATTATGGTATGAAAATGATGAAGTCATGGTTTTGTTTTCTTTGAGGGGGAAATCACAGTTAAAAATACTTCATAGTACATTTATAGTGACTTTAGAAGTTCTGATATTACCCACGGGTAATATTTCCCAGTCCTGATATGAATTTCTACATTTTTAATTGTGCTTTCCACTTGACAAAACCCAACAATGACGTCATCAGTGTGCGCCACCAAAGGGTTGTGTGAATGAGAACAAAACAAGGAAAAATTCCTGCGCTTGGCGCCTCTGCATACCTTCTTGTCTGCCGACGGCACGCTACTCTCCTCGCCCTCTGTAATACTCACAGTGGCTGGGGAGGCGCGGGCGGTGTGTGAGTAAGTCTGACTGTTGCCAGCTGTCCCTCCGCTGCTGCTGCCGAGCATGTAACCCCCCTGGATCACATAGCTGCCCGTTGCCCCACCATTGGTACCTGCCCCATCCCCTGCCCCATTGGTGGTGCCACCTGTGGACACCACTGTGGCCGCTCCACCTGCTGCACTGGTGGGCTGGGCCACAAACATGGACACACCTCCTGTGGTTCCTGCAGTCACAGAGACAGTTAGAGGTGTCCCCGGGGTGGAAGCCTGTGAGCCTGAAGTGGCCTGACCTTCATAATACTGGCCAGCTGTGGTCTGGGTATATAGAGGAGTCTCAGTGTAAGGGAAGGTGCTGGAACGGCTGAGGAGAGACAGGAGACAGGAGAAGATGTGTTGGAAACAGAACAAGTTAACTCACAGAAAAGGTTTTGTCTACACATGTATTAGTATATTAGTTTTATTCTAACATGGTGCTGGTGGTGTAGTTGGTGTCCCCTTCCACATACTGCACTTGATTGGCGTACACATGTTGCACGGGCACTGGTGTGAGCTGCTGCTGGACCTAAAGAGAAGGGAAATGCACACATACATACACACGAAAATCCAATCAATTCTGTCCTGCCTCTTTTGGCCATATAAAGTTACGCCGCCTGAGAATCCCATAATCTTTTGTCGTCACAGAATTGATTAGTTACAGATAATGTCTTCCCTTGACTCTACAGCAGTAGTCTTCCTTGTGTCCCTGACCTACTTGGAAATTTAAAGCCTGTCCTGCTTGCTGATTGGAGGCCCCTAACTCATTCTCTGTGTACATGGCGAGCTGGTATAGTGACTCGTAATACTCCAAGGTCTCCATGGGAATGAAGAAAGGCTTGCCACAGTCTCCGCAGCAGTCTGTCGATTCCAAGCACAGGTACTCTGGCTGTCCTGTCTCAAGATGCAGCTGCCATTCTTCAGCCATTTTATCTCTTACTAGTGCTGTCTCCATAGAGCTAGGGAGGAGCTGAAAGCCAGTAGAAGCAGGTTCGACCACAGATGTAACGAGCTGACTAATACAGAGCTAAAATGTTAGACGGTTGTAAAGTTTTGGATGTGCTAAAGGTCATCTGTGAGGTCATACGAGATGGAACATTTGATGTCCGGTGTGTTTGTTTGAATCAAATCAAATCCCAGCTGACAAACATTTCTTACTGTGCATCTGACTCACCTCTGGGCTGATATGAACAGGCTGTAGACTGGTCACACTGAGCTGGGTGCCTGGCTCAGTCTTGGCTATCTGAGAGGTCGTCTGCACAACAGACCTCTGATGAGATGAAGATACATGTAAAAGCAGGGAATTGCAAGATGTACAGAAAAATGATTTTGTGGTGCTTGCGTACGTTTACCTGCTGAGCCGTCTGTACCTGCTGAACAACCTGTGTGGGAACTCCTGTCTGTACAACAGCTGGTGGGGGGCTTGAGTCTGACACACTGTCACTTGAGTGAAGGGAGCCCTCTACAGCACACAGAAAAATATAGAATTTAAGAAGGTTTTAATGTTTATTAACTACGCCTTTCACCTACTGCACCTTCAAACAGGTAAAGCACTTTGGGTGCCTTGAGAAGAACTATAGAACTCTCATCTATTATTGTTATTATCATTATGATTAAAGTTGAAACATGAAACATTTCGGCTCTAAACAAATGTATGTACCCACCTTCCATTTTACAGTTTTTATTTTCATTAAATGTTTCTTTTCCCTCCCTAATTCTTTTTACATCATTCATAGTGCACAGTGTTGTGTGTTCAGAAAATAATGCTGGTTCTTTCAGGTTCACCTGTTGAAGGTGCAAAGTTTCTTAATGTTCATTTAAAATCTCAGTCTCATCCAAATTATTTCGGGGGGGTCATATGGGAATAAATATGCGAGTTTTACAAGTGGACTGTTTGACTAGAGTTCACTGAAATGGTTGTTGAAACAAAGATCAAGGAATTATGTGTTGCAGTAAATTATGAATCCTCTGACCATGTGATTTCCTTGTTAGAAAACTGTACTAGACCAGGCAGAAAAGGAGGAACAGGGTGTGTAAAAAAACCAAAAAAACCCAGGATGTGTAATATTCCAGCGGGTGTAACAGTGACCACGCATAGGGAAAAGTTTTAAAAAATAGACGTTAAATGCTGCATTCTAGTGCATTTCCGTATGTTAAATATTACATTTTGACATGGAAAATAAGTTTAGAATCTTTTCTGTAATTTTTACTAATTCATTCTGTCAAGTTAACCTCATTCCTTGCTTTGTGAATGTTAATTTTTATTTTCAGGTAATGGCTTTGTCTTTGTCTTTTGGTGATGGTTTTTGGTGTAGCTGGCACGATGCTGCTACTATCTGCACCCATATATTATCACCTGTATTAGTTTCTACTATCCTCTTACCTGCATGGAACCACTGAATGGATATCACCTTTATTCTTTATGAAATGTTGCATGTGCCAACTATAGCTTGGTGCCAAAGCCTTAGTATGTCACTTCACTGTCATACATAATTTAAGAGGTGACGGGACAAGCTTGATTGTCATTAAAATGAAAATTCCATGTCAGTACACAAACATTTTAACAGCTTTGAACAGTTGTACAAATGCACAAAAATAGTTTAGAAATAAACAATGAATTAATGAAAACTACTCCGTTGACTCATGGGGATCCACGGGTTCTAGATGTGGTTGTTTTTATGCTGTTGTGTATTCGTGCATGCTGTACTGCATTTGTCCAGCAGTCACCACCAAAGCGTTCTGGCCATAGTAATGTGATTGTAAGGCTATTGTATTTCAAAATTACTAATATCTCCCAAAATATTGGTCCTATCAACTTGCTGTTTTCGCTACTCTCTTCCTTGACCAAAAATACATATGCATGCCAAACTGCGGCAGTCAGCTCTTGCCAGATTTTGTGTGATGCCTGAGACACACACACACGCACGCACACAGAGGGTTATTAATATATAGATGGCCCTCATTGCTATAAATATATACACAAACCCATATTTACACTCGTACCTTCAGTTGAACAACCTCTCAGCTGGCATGTCTGTTTCTGCATGAAATTTGACACCATGGCAACGTGGCCCTCTTATTTATCCGTTGCTAGGTAACCCACTTCAATGATGAGGTAAATTCCACTGGCGTTTTCAGTTGAATAACCTCTCAGCTAGCATGTTTGTTTCTGCACATGAAATTTGACACCATGGCAACGTGGCCTTATTGCTTATCTGTTGCTAGGTAACCCACTTGAATGATGATTCTATAACCCCTTTTACGCAGAACTTTAGAATATTTCACCTTTATTCCGGAACAACATCTGCGTAAACGAAATGGTGGGATCATTTGGTTCCGCCTCTGGAGGTAGTAACAGAGCTACGATAAAGATGGAATCATGATTTCGGAATGCTATGAAAATGGAACACCACTCGTTCCGCAACCAAGGTGTGACGTTTGAATCACGTATTGCATGTGCAACCCCCTCGCCGGGGAGATTTAAAAATGAGCACAGGCCGTGTACAGTAAACAAACATCAACGCGACCAGAAAGATGTCGAACTGGGGAGGCGCCGTGATCCGTGAGCTGTTGTCACTTCAGGTGGAGGAACCCCCCCACCAGTGTTAATCAAATTCTGGCATTAAAAAATTTCAATAAACAAGTGCAATTTTTATGACTGAGCATTTTTAACATATATGCATAGAAAATACATATATCAAAAAATAAAATAAATAAAAGTCAGAGGTCTAATCAGAATTCAGTACATTCAGGTTGTCATAAACAGTCAAGGCTTGTTTGGTTCTTGCATATTTCAGTGTTTTTTTATTATCTCATTCATATAAATTAAGAACAGTGGGTGGCTCTTCATAAATCTGCATCTATGGATAAACTGTTTAGCAATAATAATTAAGGAGCTATACATCATTTCCTGTTTTTTGCTTTGTATTATAGCTCCATATTTAATGTTTTTGTATTCCAACTTGGGCGCTTGATTGTCCTTTTCAGATATCCAATGTTGAAATGCTGTCCAAAACGCTCTGGAAAAAATACAGTTAATAAACTGATCTAAAGTCTCAATGTCAGATTCACAAAAAGCAGTGATATGTTTTCTTTCATGCAAGCACTTCCTGCTTGCAAGAAATTCACTTACAAGTAGAAGTTTTTACCATCTCTGCCTCCACCAAAGATGATTGGCTTCATCTTTGTGAAAAATAGATGGACTTAGCCAGAATTGGTCCATGACAAGCTAAGAGAAAAATATACTGATAATTAACATGGCTTTGAGCAATCTATGTACCATTTTTTTGGCTGTGCTTTTTGAAAATTAACCGTGCAAATCACAGGTGCACGGCTCGCAGCCTAATACTATATGTACTAGGCCCATAGAAATGTGTTTCACTACACATTATTGTTAAAATGGCTTCACCTTGTAATTCAGTGGCCATTAACTTCTGTCCTAACCAAAACTTTATTTTTATTTAAATGAAACATCTTCCACCGTACAAAGACAGGCAGCAAAATAGATTAACTGGTCCCGCAGGTGTGAATGTGTGAGTGAGTAAGTGTTTGTCTGTATAGGTAAGCCCTGTGATGAACTGGCAACATGTCCAGGGTGTAAACCACCTTCATTTGCTGGTTGCCGGACATCCCCGTGACCCCCTCAAGGATAAGCAGTTTGGAAAATGAATTAAATGATTCAAGCATGATTGTGTATGACATCAGCCCTTACCTGTAACTGTGACCACAATGTACTGAGGAGTGCTTTGGGCATTTCCAGATTGTGTGGGGGAGCCCTGAATCTCTGCCGTCACATACTGCGTCTGAGTTGGCTGGGTCTGTGCTGTGGACTGGGCCTGACTTCCAGCTGCAGGTTTCTGAGTGTTGATGGACGTTGCTTGTTCAGTAGTAGTAGTTTGGCCTGCAGGTGTGACAATGGTAGGCGTGGCCACAGTAGTCTGAATCTCTGCCAGAAACTGAGGGGCATTTGCAGGGGAACTGGTATCAGGTTGCCCCGGTGTGGCAGCAACACCAGTCCCTTGGGGTTGGGCTGCGGGCTGGATCTCACCTACGTAGCCTGAGGTGGCCATTACATGAGCTGGGAATCACCCTAGGAAATAAACATATTACTAATTACTCACTGTCAGTAAATATTACAGTTTCTCCATATGTAAGAGACCAGATACGTTGTGCATAAATAAATAAAGCTGTTTGTTTTCAGGGCTCGTTTGGCTAGAATATCCTTATTTTTTTGTTAATATTGATAATTCAGCCATAGTTAAGGCAGGAGAAAGGTGTTTCATTTTAAAAGGGTTTTCTGACAGGTTATTTTAAAGATTTCAGGGGAAGAAAATTTAAAGAATCAAACCTTTAACTTCTAACATGCAAAACTAGTAGCACAATAATTTATCCATATTGTGGATGATTTTTAGCATCCACAGTATGTAATATATCTTCAGAAGAATTTTGCCCATATGTAAATAAATGAGTGATTGTGGGCTTTCTTCTGAAGGCAGTACTGTAGTTGACCTGCTGGTGGTGCAACCAATGTAGATATGTGTGGGAGGAGCATTTACAGGAACACATCATTTTGGTGTCTCATTACCTGTAACGTGATCACAGTGAATATGGCCTTTCATTTTCATGCAGTGGTACAGGTGGGGAAAATCCCTCGTGACAATGTGTGACTACTGTGATACATGCGATTCTAATAGTTTCAGAGATTACATATTGTACTTAATGTGTATGGCGTGTTCTAACACCCACTTAGCATCCTTAAACATGAGAAAATTATCTATATTGACTAAATGACAGAAAGTCAATAGACTATGGTGGGATGCTACTCTTCTACTTTCGACCTAAAAGTATTAGGGATTTTAAAAACGGAGACATTAAACCCTTAAATAATTGTAGATTACAAACCTAATCACTGACGTGTGAAGTTACTGTGACTGATCAGTACAAAAAAGCACCAGCTAAAATCGCATTTGCTACCTGCAAAAAACGCCCTCCTCCGCCACGCCCCTTAAATGTTAAACGCACGTCACCCATCTCTGCTCTCACAACTTTCCCGTTTTTAAGGTCCTGTTACTTAATTTGCTAAATGTTCAAACTCTGCACCTACTTCGACACTACCCCAACAGCTGTCCATGTAGCTAGTTTCATCTGTAATATCCTAATTTGGCCCTCTTTATGGGGAGTAAACGTTAGAACCTGGGACTTTGTGTAGTGTTTAGCCGGGTACTGAAAACAGCACCACGTATTGCACAATCACAGACTGCGTATGAAATACCGTTTAATATATTGAACGTATGGCAAGATGGTAACTCGTCTCATTAGCCGTGTCGTGACAGCAATGATGCTAGCTATGTAGCATGGTAACCGTAACAGGGGCAAGCTAACTGGTCTCTACAACAACCGCCATTTTGTACCTTTTGCATTTGACATCGCCATAACAACGGCCCACTTGAGTATGCATCTGTGGTTGCGTCGTCATGGCAGGCACAATTTGGCACCAGTCGATTTAGCAGCAGGTACAAACCCCCCCTATTCAAGAAACGCACTCGACTGATAATCAGCGCGACAGCTAGCTTGCACGCTAACCTCGGCTAGCACTGAAAGGCAGTTGGCAGTTATGGCTACTGAAACAAGAAGGGAAAAAAAGCAACAGCACAATTCCATTGAGCCATTAGTGGACATAAAAGATCTCTAATATGTTAAGAGCTTCACCTCTGGTTCCACGTGTGTGTTTCCCACTGGTAAAATATCTTCTTATATTTTTTATGGCCGTTTCAGTTGTTGTTGTTGTTGATTCTCGTTGCTGGGTTCTTGTCGCCAGGGCTACCGTGGCTATGGCGCTTCGTCCTCACCAGGGCAACTGTTGCTACCCACCCGCTCCCTTCCCTCCCCCTCCGTCTCTCTCATTGGCTGCCTCCTGCCAAATTCTCTTAAAGGCACAGGACCAAAAATTTTTTACTACAAAGCCTTCCACGCCCATTTGTGGAAAATCCCTGTCTGTCATAATAATACAATTTCGACAGTTAAGGCGTGTGCTATTCCAGACTACAGGTTCACACCGTTGCTTGTCAAATACTGGTCTGGTGACTTTTTGACCTAGTATAGATCTTATTCTTGCATTGCATTTTCTTTTAATTGTGATGTGAAAGTTTTGTTCATATCTGTTTTATATGATTGCAGATTAAAGAAACAACCCCCAGAGCTAACGTATCATGCATTGAAGAAAAGCTCTTTGGGTGAATGGCTTCTCAGGGTCTCCAGCAAATAATTACTCATAATTAATACTGATTTTAAATTTAATACTATATATCTATAGTTTTTAAGTAACACCCATGCTCAGTTTATAAGGTCCACCTCTATTTGCTTTCAGTATCAGCAAAGACAAAAAGTCAGCTTTGTTTGTGACTCACTTTTATAGAATTCAAACCGACAAAATACACAATTACACACATTACTATAGTAATAAACTGAAAGTCCCAAGTACACAACTCTGTTGGCATACTAAATAGCTAAGGTTTTGTAATGGCTGTGTAAATAAACCATTTTGTTTCAAATGATATTTCAGTTTTAATCATTTTGTTTGGACATGTCTCACACTTAGGTTTCAGTCCCTTTTATTATTGTGTTTAGAAAGCCATATTTTACACACAGATATTTGTCCCCCATCTTGTCTAATGATGACAATTGCACACATCTTCAATTTTACCTGTCATTAATGCATAACTGACAAAAACTGTAAACAGTCCAGGCACTGCATGGTCAGTTGTCATTTTCAAAAGTCATGTCAACACCAGTGCTGAAACACAAAAGTAATGTGCTTATTACTTTTCATCCCAATCTGTTAAAGCCAATTATTTCTTGATACAAATGTGCTAGTGGTGGTGTGTAATATCTGAATACCACAAATTTATTTCCAATATGTGACCCGAGCATTTTGATACAGTTCCTGTCACCTCAACAGGTCACTTCTGTGACGCTGTATAAATTACTGTCAGAGTGGACACCCTTCTAAAATGCCATTTTGTTTGCTTGTTATCATCACATTAATTACAAATTCATTATTCCCATTGTAATTTCCTGAACGAATGACCTTTGACTGTATGGACACCTAGATAAAAATGTGTTTTATTTCCGTCTGACTCATAATAAGTCTTCTTTGTTATCTGACTTTGAAAATGTCATTGTTCGTGTCTCAGTCGTTCCTGTTCACCTTTTGGCAAGGAGACAATGGGATTAATGATCGTCAAAGAAAATGATACATAAGACACATACACATTATTGTTATTCAAGGAATATAAAAAAAGTAAAACTGATAACAAACATAACAATAATTTTGACATTGGTCACAATGTCATAGAAATATCTCTCAAACAATATTAGTAAGTGACAATTTTAACATATTTATGGAAATGTGTAACCAAGGACCGCAAGGTTAGAAAATATTCACCTGTGACTTGTTTTTTACATACATGATGACACAATTGAAAAGCTGAAAGATTTATCTCATCACACCTTGTCATAACATTTGACTTTTCCTAACATTATTATGCTAATATGTTTCCCCTATTCACTCTGACTACATGATGCATTTGTAACAATATATTAAGTACATGTGGTGAAGTCATGAAAGACATTAAAGACAAAAGTGCTTCAAATGTTGAGACTCAATTAAATTCTAGAGGACTCTGACATATTCATTTATTATGCCACCTTTGGTCCCCTTTTTGTCTCCATAAAGGTCTCTGACCGTATCTGTCTTTCAGATCAGTGTCTCTCCGTGAGAGGCCTGCATGCGCAGTATCCATGACTCCCTTCCAGGGATCCAAACCCCTTTATAAACCACACCTGGGTCACCTAGAAAATCATAGTCCTTTCAAACAGGAGCCACAAAGCTGCTCAAAGCAAACAATCTCCAAGCATCTTAACTTTGTTTCTCTGAAGCACCATGTGGAAAGCTGTGGTACTGGCTGTGTGTATGCTGGTGGCTGGGGTTCAACCCATGGAGGACCCAGCATATGGCGTGAAGCTTTGTGGTCGTGAGTTCATCCGAGCAGTCATCTTCACTTGTGGAGGGTCTCGATGGAGGCGGTCACTCAGGAGTGCAGGTGAGATACAGGCATCAGGTAATATATATGCTTCATACATACTGTATCTATATGTCTCACAATAGTTTAAGGAAGTAACAGAAAACATTCATTTGTCATACAAAATATGAGTAACTTTGTTGTATTATGGTTACAATCTAACCACGTGGTAATTAGAGTATGGTTTTTTTTTTTTAGTCTTACTTTTTAAGTCTGCTCTGAAATTTCAGAGACATCAGTAATTTCCCAGAATTTCTCCAAATCCCAGCAACAAAGCAGGTTATATAAACAGCCAACAGTCCACACAAAGGAGGGAGATATGATTGATAGTCAATAATATATTGATGTTATTTAATGTCTTTTACCCATCTCATGCAAAGCAACAAAGGCATATAATGTGCCTTTTCTGCTGACATTTTACCTTAAGATCAGCTGTGCCCAGAAATAAGTGAAATAGCAATGTTTTATCATGGGAATTTAATCCACAATTATATTTTTGTGTTTCTTTATTTAGTACTCTTCATTGTTTTTTGCAGACAAACATCACACTGCTTTTGTATTTATTCATATACATTCAGAGTCACTCCTGGATTCAGTAAATTTAGCAATGCAAAATTCATTAATTTCTGTTAAATGCACTAAGAATGTATTGTATACCAATGTCAAAGGAATCCAAAGTATCTGAATTCATTAACAGTTATGCTTAAGTATGTTTCATTGCACAATCTGTAGTGAAATGCACTGTCTGCATACAATCACTGTTAACATTTCATGTGTTAATTACAGTATGTTTATGTTCTAAATAGGAGACAACGACATATCCATTCACTTCCATATATGAGAATTATTCATTCAAAATAAGTTTAATCTTATATTTCTAATATTTTGTTGTTGAATATTGTTTTTAATCTGCAACTCATTCATGAATATATGCATTTGTACAGAAACCACCACAACTGAAAAGAAGAATACATTTCATATAAGTTGCAGATTGAAATAGAATACAGAGAGTTTAATTTCCAGTTAATGCTCATGTATTTTGGTCTGTGAAAACTAATGCTAAGATCATTCTCATCTTAATTAGAAGACATGTTATGTTGAGATACAGTATGTACTAATCAAACAACCCCCTGAATGCCAATATGCTTAACTTTGAACACTTATCTGCTTTCCCCCTGCAGATGTCTCAGAGGACCCTTTCAGCTCCCATCAGGATGAGTCTTCAGAGGGTTTGAGCCACAACTCTGTGGTCGAGAGTCTCCTCCAGGCAAACGGAGATATCAGCTTCTCGTCCAGAGACAGACAGGACGGCGGGTTTCTCAGGCCGGCTCGTTCATTCATCTCAGAGGAAATCCTGGAAGCTTTGCGCAAGGCTGATCGCAAGGGCCGGGATCTGGTGGTCGGTCTGTCCAACGCCTGCTGCAAATGGGGCTGCAGCAAGAGTGAGATCAGCTCCCTTTGCTGAGAGTCGACCTCTGCCATCCAACTAAATACAGCATATAGGAAGATGAATACTGAACACAGAATTACAACAACAGACACATACAATATACGCTCACATTTTTATCCTTTCTCGCAGATGTTATTTTGATTTCAGTGCGATATAATTGCAGTTAAACCTTTATATGAGCTGTTTGACATGTTTAATATTTTAGTATTTGTAAAGTGCATGGAAAGGGCTGCCATATGTTATTGTTTTTGTTAAAACTGCATTTTGGTTTTTATAATAATCAGCCTAAATTTTGTTTTGCACTCTCCCAACAATCTCTATTATACGCATTTTAATAAAAACGTTTTTGCATTACCTGCTGAATTGTGTGCAATTGATCAATCAACAAGCAGCATGTCTCATTTAGATGGCGAGAAGTTGCAGAAAAAGTCATTAAATTAATGATTTTTCATTTTTAGTAGACATATTAATTGTCTATAGAATTGGATTATATATTTGTCCTGTTTTCCAGATTACAACAATGGTATTTTGCATTTATTCTATAATGCTCAAAGTTCTGGGTGGTTTAAATGTTCAGATTCACAAAAACAGAACAGAAAATCAATGCTTAATGGCACTATGTCTATTTCCTTGACTGCACATGCTCTAAAATAAACTCTCTTCCCCCACAATGTGCTGCCCTGGCATGTTTTACATTTGCGTAACTCATTCTTCCTGAAAAAGTGGGCAAATACTTATATGATTGACCTTCAGAGCCTTTATAGTTTCTGTATTATGATTACAGTGTTGAAAGGGTGGGCTGCTTTTACTGTAGGACTGTTGTACAGATTTGAGACATTTGTACGTTATGTGAGCATTTTCATTTTTTTCTAACTATATTTCTACACTACTTATTTATTTACTCTGATCTGTTGTTCACATTACAGTTTTCCATACACTGGGTGTTTGTGATAAACTTTAGACTTAGACTTAAAACTTCTTATACTAAAAACAAACTCTTTAAAAATTTAATTAGATCAACTGCAAAATACACTGCATTGACTAATTAAATGATGATCTTGTAGAATATGATGCATTGCTGTAAATTAAACTATCAGCTGTATATAAAGAAAATTATCACTTATTTTTTACTTTGAATCTTCACATCTAGATGTACAAATGTAAAAGATGTAACATGACATACTAGTCCAGAGAGACTTGACAGAAGAGAAAAGTTGCTGTCCATTTAATGACATGTCTGAGACTGGGAGAACTAATAGACTCCAGATATGGATGAACATTGGATAGGCAGTGGTTCACCAATCTGCAAAAAAATACATCTACAATATGTGACATTGTCAGAATAATATAAGTCAGAGAAAAATTGTAAAGATTTTGAATATCTTCTACTGTTCTCTTTGGAAACCAGGGGCACCAGAGCCTCCAGACCAGGGGTGTCAAACTCATTTTAGTTCAGGGACCACATTCAGCCCAATATGATCTGAAGTGGGCCGGACCCGTAAAATAATAACAGTGAAAAAAGTAAAATTACATGATGGACGTGTTTACATCTACAAAGTTTGCTTTAAAATGTCAATAACATGAACAACCTGAAATTTCTTAAGAGAAATAAGTGCAATTTTGATGATATTGTGCCTCAGTTTATCATTTACACATGTGCATTACAACTTAGCGATCACAGTGAATGTAAATAATACACAAAAACATTTATTAACAAGCAGAATACTGTTAAATAAATGTCATATTTGTTCAGGTTCTTCACATTTTGTGTGAAAGGATAATTTGTAAATGTAAACTTTTTTTAATGGAATTTTACTTCTTACACTAAAACAAATAAATATTTGGAGTTGTAATTATTTATAGGACATTATGATGGGATTTTACTGGTCTGATCAACTTTACATCATAATGGTCTGTATGTGGAACCTGAACTAAAAAGATTTTAAAACCAGTGATTGTTAATATCTTCAGCGTAATTTTTGCATTTCACAAATTACGGGCGTATGTTTAACACCTGTGCTCTAGACTAAAGAGGAGAAAGACCATTTGG
>JAPQRQ010000027.1:12761352-12777105 GCA_037367365.1 Apogon talboti | reverse complement strand
TACATCGTTATCAGGCTTCTGCAGAGCTCGGTGATGAGCTGATCATTAATTGAACCAGGTGTGCTGGAAGAGGGAAACGTTTAAAACATGCAGGACATCGACCCTCGAGGACCAGAATTGCCCACCCCGGTTCTAGAATCATTAAAAACAGACATGGTGCTGTAGTCTCGCGTTGTTAGCGAAATGAGTGTTGAACGGAAGCTGCCATAGGACAATTTCAATCGGCGTGCTCATTTGAACAAGAAGAACCGCTACGAAACACAGGAGGAGCGGCCCAGTACTGATAATTCAACTTTCAAGTAAATATTGTACGTATACTTTTAAGACGCTCGTTCTTTGTGTAAAGAAAACATTTTAGACACGTTTCAGACCTCCTCGTCTGGTAAGCCGTATTGAAATCGCAAATACCAACGCAAACGTCTATTACTTAGCATTAGCTTGACTAGTAGCATTAGCATCCTCAGTATGCAACTAAGGCTATGGCTTAGCGGCTAACGCCACCTTGCAAAACGTGTTCAGGGAGTTTGTGCTGATTATAGGCTGTAAACGCTGTGTTAACGTCGACGCTTTAATACCAATTTAGATGTTCATTTTGTCTTGACGGATCCGTTGATACAGCCGATGTACTCCATTTTCCTCTTTTCGTAACGATTTTCATGCCGGGCACACATTGTGACCACCCTGTCCGCAGCTGCCTGTCGACCAGGCCTGAGCAAGAAAGGCAACTTTGGTAGCTTCAGGTCATCCGTGTACTTGCATCGGTGCCTCAACTGATAAGTGGAAATGTACACGTTTACGGACAACAGCAGCCGGCATTGCCTAATGTAACGCTGTTCGTAACGTTCGTCTAGTTTGAAACTGAATAGGCGGTTGGACTCTAAAGCTAACTTCCTGACGACGGTCCTCACTCCCTGGACCCTGTAGGTAAACCACGAGTCCTGGTCCACGTGTAGAGCAACATGGTGTTGAAATGTAATCGAGAAATATTTAGACACAAAGCTTTTCCGTAACTTAGATTAATGGGCCGGGTGGCGTGGGGGTGGGGGCAGGATTAACTTGGAGCAGTTAAGCCGGGTCACAGAGATTTTAGCTGGACGTGTTGCCTAATGTCCTCGTTTTTGTGCCGCAAGCCGATTTCCAATTACAATTTTTAGGCGTTACCATGCTGGCACTCTGAGCCTTTATTGCATGATCTTCGTACGAATTTCACCCGACTTGACTCTGAATTCAGCACAAGGATATAAAGTCTGCTGATACTAAAATTGTACGAATAAGTTTGAGAAGTCTGTTGCATACGTCACCTTGCAGACACTGACCTCTTCCGCACATACATGTCCATTATACCTCTGGAGTTGATGTATTAGAAATACCTGACTATCACTGATGGTTTTTGTATTCATACTGTCTGATCCAGAGAATTACAGTTTATGACATTAATGTGTGTTAATGAGTATTTTTATACAGATTAATCTAATATCTGTATTTGTTTGCACATTTCTCAGGATGGAGTGGCAGCCAGATGAGCAGGGACTCCAGCAGGTCCTCCAGCTGCTCAAGGACTCACAATCGCCTAACACAGTCACGCAAAGAGCTGTCCAACAAGTATCCTATTACTGTCTATTCTGAGTGTGTGTGTAATAAAACTAGTTAATTTAATAACCTGTGCACCTCAGTGAAGTGTTATCTTACTTTAGTACAAAGTGGTTTTAATAAGGTTTTTGATCTTGATAATTATTACCATCATGTCAGGGCTGGGTGATTCGACCAAAGGATCATATGTCCTCTGAAAATAGACATGCTAAGTGCAAAGGGAGGTCACACTTAATACTTGCTACTTGGTTTGTAGATCTGTCTTTTTTTCCCCCTGGAAAATTAGTTTTTTCATTCCATATTTATGTTAGCTGTATCTTTAGAGACTTAGAATTACGTATGGGTCATAATTATGAAATATTATGTTTGCCTAAACACTAAACCTTTGCACAGTACTGTACAACCAAATATTCAACAATTTTCTTGTTTCTGTAGTACTTTAGCTGTTTGTTGGCTTTTTGTAGAGCTAGTTGGCAAACATGAGTCTTCATGTTCCTAACTATCCATACATCTGTGATGGCTCCACTCTTTGCCACTATGGTGGCCTAATTTGCCCCACCAGAGTTGTATGATAAACCAAAACATGTTCTAACGTTAATACATTTGTTTTTTCATCAGTTATAATTTCTTCAACGGCAACCAAATCACATAATAGTTAAACTGTGGCATTTTAAGCAGACAAACTCTTTGAGAACATCAAAAAATGTTCTTGGCATTACTTTTTGAAAACCTGGAGTGAAATTGTTCTTAACTGCTTTACTAGAAACTTGAACAACTCAATCAATTTCCTGACTTCAACAACTATCTCATCTTTGTTCTCACACGACTTAAAACTGAAGGTAAGTAACCAGAGGTTGTTACTTCTCATCTTTATGATGTCATCAATCTGCAATTGTATAAGTTTCTAAAAACATCATAACCTCAATGTTTGTTAAAACTTTTTTAATATCCATCTTTTCTCGATCTGCCCAGATGAGCCGACTCGCTCTCTGAGTGGTCTCATACTAAAGAACAATGTTAAAGCCCACTACCAGAACTTCCCCCCAGCTGTGGCTGACTTCATCAAACAGGAATGTCTCAACAACATCGGTGACCCTTCACCGCTCATTCGTGCCACTATTGGTGAGTTTGTGTGTATTAGATCATCTCCATATCCTGGTCAGTGTTATTCTCCTCCCTATAGTTAACTTGTGTTTCATTCTGGAAATGATGCATAAAATTGTCTGAGTGCCCATGAAGGTTTTTGTATTCATACTGTCTGATCCAGAATTCAGCAGCAGTCAGGACAACATATAACATCTTTACAGTATATGTAAAGATGTGCTGTCTGTTAACATGCATTTCTCTCCTGCTGTCCTAGGCATCCTTATTACAACTATTGCCTCCAAAGGAGAGCTACAGACATGGCCTGAGCTGCTACCTCAGCTCTGCAACTTGCTCAATTCTGAGGACTACAACACCTGCGAGGTTTGGACTTACTCTACACACATTCTTTTCTCATATTATTCTCTGGAAAACATGGCTGTCATTTTTCTTAAGTTTTCATTTATTTTGGCTGATTAGACCTGTGTTGGGGTCTTTGCTGGAGATTACATGAGATCATTGCACTCATTTTAATCACCAAAATGAAAAACGTGGCCTTCCTCCCACCCAAGCCTGTGCAACAGGGTTGGCAGAAGAAAAACATGGTCATTACACATCCCTGCACACTTGTAAGAAGGTCTAACCAGGCAAAATAAATTAAAATGTGTGTTTCATGGGATACAGTGACATTACACAATAGGACCTCACCTTTGTTAAATATACCCAAAACGCCAAGTCTGTACAGTTAATTCAGCAACAGTTGTAAAGTCTGATTCAGTCTTGTTCTCTCTCCCGTGTCCTTGTATGTTTGCGTTTGACTTGACAGCCTTTCTGTGTATGTCCGTGTCTCAGGGCTCGTTTGGAGCGCTGCAGAAGATCTGTGAGGACTCGTCGGAGCTGTTGGACAGTGATGCTCTGAACAGACCCCTCAACATTATGATACCTAAATTCCTTCAGTTCTTCAAGCACTGCAGCCCCAAGATTAGGTATAAGAGACTAAACCTGTATAACTTATTTGTGTCCGTTCTTGACATCTGGGTGTGATGCATACTAATATCTGACTGTCAGTGAAGGTGTTTGTATTCATACTGTCTGATCCAGATACTGATTTAATTTTATGCCTCATTTATTTTAAGTTATTAAAACTTGAGTAAACAGAAGCCGTGTATAGAATGAGATTTGTATTTCAATATGATGGATAGCCTCATCAACCTTCATATCATCTGTGTAGGTCGCATGCCATAGCCTGTGTGAACCAGTTCATCATTGGCAGAGCCCAGGCCCTAATGGACAACATTGACACATTTATAGAGGTAAGTTTTGTGTCGATATACGAGGGGAAAACGGCGTTGCTTCCCAGTGCGTTTGTTTTGCTTTGTCCAGTGATTTCCTAGTTAATTTTTTCTTTCTCTCCACTTGTAGAGTCTGTTTGCGCTGGCAGCAGACGAGGACTCTGAGGTTAGAAAGAACGTGTGCAGGGCTCTGGTCATGTTATTGGAGGTCCGCATCGACCGGCTCATTCCTCATATGCACAGTATAATCCAGGTAACTCCCCAAACACTTTGTTTTGACATTGTCATTGCACACCTAAATGGAAAACTTGTAAGTCTGCCTTCCCTCAGAACCAGGCAGACAGTGTTTCTTTATCTTTGTGCATCTGGACATGATGAGACCCTAACTCATTGATTTACAGTGATACCTCTAATCTCTGCAGTATCTGACCCAGACTTACCAGAGGTCTTTACAAAGCAAGCCCCCACTTCCTCAATACTGAATAATTTTTGATCCATTCCCTCATGCAGTACATGCTGCAACGGACCCAGGATCCAGATGAGAATGTGGCTCTGGAGGCCTGTGAGTTTTGGTTGACTCTGGCTGAACAACCCATTTGTAAGGAGATGCTGTCTGGACATCTGGTGCAGTGAGTATCAAATTAATTTGGTCTGCTATGTCAATAATGTGGTAATGTTAAATAACACTTTCATCATGAACAACAGATCATCATGTGAAATGTCCCTTATTTTTTATCACCTAGTTAATGCGGAGCAGGCACATTCTGATGAATTCATGAGATTTTTCTGTTTTGACTTAAGTCTTCTTTCCCTCACTCTTAATTTAGGCTAATACCAATCTTGGTAAATGGGATGAAATATTCAGAGATAGACATCATACTACTGAAGGTAACCTCAAACATTTGGCTTTGACATGTAAATATTCATCTCTCCTCACTTCAAGAAAAAGGTGAAGAAAAGCGAACTAAATTAAGATATGCTTGTTCAGGGTGACGTGGAGGAAGATGAAGCCGTACCAGACAGCGATCAGGACATCAAGCCCCGTTTCCACAAGTCGCGCACTGTCACCTTACAGCATGAAGGAGGGGAGGGAGAGGAAGACGAGGACATTGAAGATGATGATGACGACGATGACGACACACTGTCCGACTGGAACCTAAGTAAGTGTTGCCGTGCTCTTCTATAATTTGTTTGGCCCATTTCACAGGTTAAACATTATTGTTTAAGAAGCATGAGTATTTTAGAACAGATTTCTTTATCTTACTCAGATCTAACATACTGAACTGTTTCACCAATGACAGATGGAGATCAAGTTTGAAACGTAAGACCAGTGAGAGCTTGTGGTGATGGGCTTTTTGTTTTGATGTAGGAAAGTGTTCAGCTGCAGCTCTGGACGTCCTGGCCAATGTGTTCCGTGATGAGCTACTGCCTCACCTCCTGCCTCTCCTGAAAGGCCTCCTCTTCCACCCAGACTGGGTCATCAAGGAGTCCGGCATCCTGGTGCTGGGGGCTATTGCCGAGGGTGAGACTTAAAACATTAGAGTTTCACTTATTGATACCTAAAGTTTATCCACTTATGCTGCTCTCAGAGATCTAGTTTAAAATCACACGTCACTAATAGAAACATGAAATAGCTAGAGGAAGTTTTAATTTTGAAAGGGTGCAATAACATTACATGTATTTGCTGCAATACTGGCACAATATTTGACTGGTCTGAATTTGTGTCAGGCCTTCATTTCTAATTTCCCCTGTTTTTATTAAGTAGAAATGGTCCTTTTTGGTACAAAACTTATTTTAATATTTTGTCATTTGCATCAATTGAAGTCCTTTTCCATTCCCAAATGAAAGCCCTTTAGTATGTCAGAATAGAAATCATTCAGTGTTTTAACAGAGCTTCTGTTTTGTAATTTTCTATAAATGACAGTTTTGCTGAAAACTTGACACATACAAGCATATTGAGATGGGCATCATATATTATTTCTTTTACTTGGCCTGTATTTGAGGAGCTTGGGGGGGCAGGGGGAGACCCCTTCTGAATGTGCTCCCCCCAGTGTTTCAACAAACCTATGTCCATGTCTAAGACAACATTATCACATAAACTAAACCTATCAAACAGGCTAAAATCAACAAAGTGTCACTTTGTAGGTTAAATTGGTGTTTGTCCTGCATTCTGTATCCTACCTAAGTGGACACTGATTAAAAGCTTTCTAATAACCCCTGGAGAAGCTAAATTACCAATATTAACTATACAGTTCCTCACAATAAAAAGAAAACTACTTATGTATTCACAAAACAAAGTAATGTTCCAAAACTATGACACCAGTATGAGGATAATGAAGTTCATATTGTCACTTTCCTCAGGATGCATGCAGGGCATGGTACCCTACCTGCCGGAGCTGATCCCCCACCTCATCCAGTGTCTGTGTGACAAAAAGGCCCTGGTGCGCTCCATTGCTTGCTGGACTCTGAGTCGCTATGCACATTGGGTGGTGTCACAGCCCCCTGACTCCTACCTCAAACCCCTTATGACGGAGCTTCTGAAACGTATTCTGGATGGCAACAAGAGAGTGCAGGAGGCTGCATGCAGGTGAGCAGCTCTACACCCCTACGGTCTGTTTTATGTGGATATGATGACACACCCAGCTCATTGAATTACAATGATACACTTTGTTCCCATAATTTTATCTGATCCACATCCTGCATTTGTCCTTCTTAAACTGGTAGAACTGTATTTGTAGATGAAGCCCTCCAACTCCTCTCCTCTGTCTTGGTTTTCTTAGTGCGTTTGCCACACTGGAGGAAGAGGCATGTACAGAGTTGGTGCCCTACCTGAGCTTCATCCTGGACACGTTGGTCTTTGCTTTTGGGAAGTACCAGCACAAGAATCTCCTCATCCTCTACGATGCCATAGGAACCCTGGCAGACTCAGTAGGCCACCACCTCAATCAGCCTGTAAGTCAATTTAAGAGGTTGACCAATAGGCAAATGTGATTGAGTTTAAAAAAAAAAAAAAAAAAACAAATGGAAAGAAAGATTTTGTATTTTGCTTGTTTTTTATTTATTTAATGTTAATCTGGAGATAAACAAGGTTATAGAGGGTTATGTGTCAGACTATTTGACTTCTTATTGTTTATGTTCTGAGTTACTCGGATAGAAAGCTATTATGCATGTTCACAATGATGAATGATTGCTTTAATAACAGGAACTGACAACTAATTAAGCAAGCAAACACAATCACATTACTGATTTTGTAATGTTTCATTATGTTTGTGAATATTAATTTACAATTTAGTGAAAACCTAATGTTATGAAATTTTATTTATCATTTGTCAGGAGTACATTCAGAAACTGATGCCTCCACTTATTGCCAAGTGGAATGAGCTGAAGGATGAGGATAAGGATCTTTTCCCACTTTTGGAGGTGAGTGGACTTTTCTTTTTTCAAGTACCAAAACTTTCATTAGATGACCCAGTCTGGCTTTCAGGAAAATTGAAAGCACTGTACTTTTTCCTAGTACACTCATTCAAGGTTAAATTGCAAATTATCTTTTTTTAACATGTATTTTTGTTTTTATAATTTGGTTGTTTATATATAGTATAACCATGATGTGAATTGTCATGACTGTATTTGTTTTTCTATCAGTGTTTGTCTTCAGTAGCCACAGCTTTGCAGAGTGGGTTTCTTCCTTACTGCGAGCCCGTCTATCAGCGCTGCGTTACACTAGTCCAGAAAACACTAGCTCAGGCAATGGTGAGAAACACACAGTCACAACAGTCAGTGGTTATTGTAGAAGCTTATAAAAGAAGCTGATGCTGTCTGTGCAGATGTACAACCAGCATCCGGACCAGTATGAGGCTCCTGACAAGGACTTTATGATTGTGGCTCTGGATCTGCTGAGCGGATTAGCTGAGGGTCTGGGGGGACACGTGGAGCAGCTAGTGGCCCGCTCCAACATCATGACGCTGCTTTTCCAGTGCATGCAGGTAGGAGGAGCATGTGTATTTAGTTCTAATGTAATAGAGTTTTTAAAGGGACGTCAGACAAGCCTTGGGGGACGTTCCTCACATTTTAACACCACTCAACTTGTATTTCAGGATACTATGCCTGAGGTGAGACAGAGTTCCTTTGCTCTCCTGGGCGACTTAACAAAAGCCTGCTTCCCCCATGTTAAACCTTGTATTGGTGAGTGCGATTTATCCTACCTTAGATCTTCCCATTTTCTCAACAGAGGACTAATAGAGGTTGGAAGTGGAGTGGATCACTTTGAGCTTGTGTGGTAACCAGCTTTCCCTGTTTCCTCCCTCCAGCTGAGTTCATGCCCATCTTGGGGCTCAACCTGAACCCAGAGTTTATCTCGGTGTGTAACAACGCCACCTGGGCCATCGGAGAAATCTCCATGCAAATGGGTGAGTGATCCCTTTTCCTCCTGTTTGCCCTTTCTCTGGGGTTTCAGATGCCTGCCTTAATTGAAAACAAACCCCCAGTATCTGGAAGTGATGAAAATCCCAGCTCATTGACACAGAATGATACATTTTGTTCCCATATTATTTTCTGATCCAGATATTGATGCTTGAGGCAGTTAATTTGAATTGGTTGAGATGTTGAGTTTGAAGACTGCAGGTCACATGAGTGCAAAGATCTGTCTGCTATAACTATTGTCATGCACGTGCACAAAATTTGTTCAGACGTTTATATCCAAGTAAGATTTTGAAATGAATAACTTAAGACTTTGCCCTTTTCAGCTTCTGTCTGTCCTAACACTAATATGGTAAAGCAGAGCAGGCCTAGGGATGGGAGTTGATCAGATTTTATTTATCCCATTATCAGTTCTGGCTATTGGTAGGCGTGCACATCACGAGGTTCGATGCAGGGGGTTATGGTCCGATCATTAACGATTATGGATGCACCCCACAATTATTAATATTTTTCTCACTGTATGACAAGTACTTGCTATTTTTAAACTAAGTGCATTTCTAATGATCCATAATAAAAACAAGCTGATTAATTTGCTTCCATTATCTTTTATTGAGACAACAAACTCTGTCAACTGGAAGGTCATACATGCACCTGGCAACATATTGGATCGCAAAGAACCAACATGGAGATGAACATGCTTAATCATGTTTGTTTGTGTTCCTAAAATACTTCACGATTCATTGAAGAATCTTTTTTTTTTTTTTCCCCTCCCCTGCACCCGTAGTTATTGGTCAAAGCCTTAATTCCTGATCAGTTTTCTGTATGAGGAAAATAAATGAGGGCTATGTTGATAATGAAAACCTGTGTAGGGTTATCTAATGGTTTAGATATAATGTAGAGGCAGCAAGAAAAAAGCATGTGACTCATGGCACTAGTAAATATAGGGTACATGTTTCTACTTTTCCCTGAAATGATCACTTCAGATCTTATTGCTAGTATTTATTACATTGTTGAAATGAAGCAGTCTCTTCTACAAAATGGCCAATGCTAAAAGCAATGCATAAGGTCAGTCATATGATAGTGGCTCCTGTAATGGAACTGGTTTGTAGCTTAAACTGGTTCTCAATTCCCATCCCTAAATAGCACCCATCCAACTAAAGTTTGTGTAAACGTCCGCATGTTTGCACTTGTGCATGCCTTCCAATCAATTGGTTGTGCATGAACCAGTCAGCCCAGATACTCAATATGATATCCTTACAGGCAGCAGTATCAAGCAGAGAGAAAGTGGGAATTGTGCAGGTGAGCACAGGGAGGCACCCTTCATCTTCTAAACAACTGGATGGATTATGTACTTAGCATCTACATTACAGATATCCCACACTGTCTGGGAAATAACATTGTATCCTGAAATTCCTCCTCAGCATCAAAACCATTGTAACTTGTGTTTCTTGGCAACATAACCATACTGTTTTGTTTTTTTTTTGGTTAAATTCTGTTCATGCTATGTCGTGTGCCTGCAGGTGCAGAGATGCAGCCGTACGTGGGCATGGTCCTGCCACACCTGGTGGAGATCATTAATAGACCCAATACACCCAAGACTCTGTTGGAAAACACAGGTACACCGAAAGCTTTGTTGGTATTAACTAGAGAAGGTCTTCATCTTCTGTTTGTACATGATTGGCATAGCACGCAAGTGCAAACTCAGCAGCCACTTTTTTGTCTCCCCATGTGTAGCCATTACAATCGGCAGACTGGGTTACGTCTGTCCCCAGGAAGTGGCACCACAACTACAGAATTTTATCAGACCGTGGTGAGTTGTATGTGAACTTAATATCTTCTGGATATTACCTCAAACCCAGTGATTCCCTCTAGCATGTTTGGAACTAAGCAACAACACCTCTTCTATTTTGGAGAGGAGAGTGTTTTGTTTTTTTTTAATTATACGGAGACTAAAGGGCCTTTAAACACCACAAAACTAAAAATTGCTTACATTTGCTTCATCTCAGGTGCACGTCTTTGCGGAACATCAGAGATAACGAGGAGAAGGACTCAGCCTTCCGTGGAATCTGTGTTATGATCGGTGTCAATCCAGCTGGAGTGGTGCAGGTGCGATTATCGCCAAATTCACTCATTTGTTGAGTCATTCTATTGTTTTAACCCCTCAGTGGTACGCCTGCACAGTTCAGCTGAATGCAGACTAAAGAATGCACCAGTAAAGTAAAAGTAACAGTCTTTCTTTCTTTCCTGACCCCCAGGACTTCATTTTCTTCTGTGACGCTGTAGCTTCCTGGGTCAACCCCAAAGATGACCTGAGAGACATGTTTTATAAGGTGAGTGTCTCATCAGAGGGATGCTTTTCAAACACGGATGACATGTGTTGTCTAAATATCATAATCACAAGTGTTCTGATTCTGCTAACACTAGAATGGTTCCATTGTAATGCTGCTCACCACACTCAATGATGATCATTTATCAGACATTCGAAATCTGATTTCATGTTGCGGATAATTTTGAGTCTGAGAAGTGTGGTAGAACTTGTTGAATGGAGAACGTCTGTTCCTCAACCCAACATGAAGTTCCAGTTCAGATTAAAGATGTACCTTACATGTATTTGCAAATTGATCGTCTGCAACAGAAAGGGACTTCCAGTTTAAACCAACATAACTACATGAGATGGTGTATCATTTGTGCTACAGTGGTGTTTCTTGTATGGATGAAATGGCAAAAATATATTTCATAAAAACAAGATGGTCAAGAATATCTCCAGTGTACTCTTAGAGCAGTGTCACATTAACTGGGCAATGAAAGCATTCATAAATGCGGTGGAATTACAGATGAGGCTGTGCTTCTTTGCAGGAGGCGAGTTACACCTCATAAATACTGTCTCACCTCATAACTCTGCATCTTTGCCTTGCATTCGTCTCTGAACTGGGCTTAAAACACTTTTCATTGCTTTTCCAATGAGCTGCTGTAACTCGAAATCTTTCAACACATCATGATGCGTATGTACAATGGACAGAGGCAGCAGCTGTGATTATTTTCTATTTTCTACTCCCAGATCCTGCATGGCTTCAAGGACCAGGTTGGAGAGGAGAACTGGCAGCAGTTCTCTGAGCAGTTTCCTCCTTTGTTGAAGGAGCGCCTGTCGGCCTGCTATGGCGTCTAACCCAAACCTCCCCTTGGTCCACACAGGACACGGCCTGTTAGGTATGTCCTGAAAACATGTCTCTCTCTCTCTCAGGAATCAAACTAGCGCACTTATGGAAATGATGACACACCCAGCTCATTGAAAACCAATGATACTTTTTGTTCCCAAATAAATGTTCTGATCCAAACTCTTGTTTCCATTCACACTCAGCAGATCTCTTCTCTGCCTGATCATTAACCTTTTTTTTTTCTTCTTCCTCTGTTTTTTCAGGTTAATGGAGGGGAGGGTTACTGGGGAACTCATTGCACTGCCCAGGTCATGGGGAGAAACATGAGCTGAAGGGATGGAACTGGCCTTGACCGTCCACTCAGCGGATGTCCCACTTCTTCCCTCCCCCTGCACCCTGTGTGTCTCTGTGAGGGAGGGTGGGAGGAGGGTGGTGGGTGTGGGAGGGTAAACTGGGGATATACATATACCTCTCGGATTAAATGCCTCACTAAATCCAACACACTCAAAAGTGACTTTCGCCAACAGCACCGCAGGGATCTTAAGTAGGTGAGGGCAAAAAACTGGGCTGGTTTTGACTTTCCCCCTCCTTGATTCGACTATTCTGTCGCAAGAGAAGACAGAGGGAGGGGGGGTGGCGGCAGATGGGTACATAAAAAGGAATTATCTGAACCAGCAATAGGGTGCCACAGTCCCAAATGCTTTCAGTAGAAGGACACATCATATAGATGTGTTGCAAAGGCTCATGTGGCTTTAATAGAACTGGCTAAATAAAACACAAGTCGCTTTCACATTGTAATAATGCAGGAGATGTGCACTCTTTTTTTTTTTTTCTTTTTGTTTTTTTGCACCTTTCACAGCAAAAATTACACTTGGGTTGTATTCTCTTTTCACATGTACGTTTAGCTGAATTTAATTTTGCACCTCTTCCCTTGGTTGCCGAATCCCTCTTGAGTCATAGGTCTGTTAACCCTTGCAAGTTATTGCATGGCATATGATCACCTCTTAAGTAACGCATGTTTGAGTGAATGTCAGTTGCAAGTTGATATATTACATTATTGTCAGTATATGGAGGCTGCCATAAGTTAAAGCTGTCAAGTGCTTGGTTCTTTTGTCCTCCCATTTATTCATAGTGGAGACGATGTCCCTATAGTTTAACGGAGGTTTAGCAGACCAACTCGACATAGAATAATAGAGCGTCTGATCATTCACTGCGACAAGATTTCAAATACTGTAGGCAAGTGGAAAATCCTTTTGCTGCTGCTGCTTCATTTTTTAATTTTTTTTTTTTGAGTATTTACAAAATGGACTTAATGAGAGCGATAAGACATCACCAAGAATGAATTGGTTCTTACTGATATAAATGCACTTTTTCTTTTGTAAGAAATTTAGAATTTCAAATGTAAGACGTACAGTAATAATATACTGATCTTGAGATATAGTTTTTTGATAAGCGATTTTAGAACTGTTAATGGCTTACTAAGGTAAGCCTTATGTTGATATTGTTAAGCAATGGTAAAAATGACTAGGTAAGACTTGAGGCCTCTTTACATAGTTAGTTTTATAATGTAGCTCCTTCTACAATTGAATAAATAGGATTTAAGAGGACGGAGACATCTTATTTACAGTATTTTGGATCATGTGCATCTGTCAGTCCATATCTGTGTTTGAGGATGTCCCCATCTTACAAGCTTTTTGTTCAGCCATCAGAGCTTCTCCTCGTCATAAACGTTGCATGCTTTCCATTGATTATTGCTGCTTTATCATTTTTTTAAAAAATCATTTTATAGCAGGTCCCAGTGTTGGGATCTGACTTTATAAGAGCTTTGTCAATGGCAATGCAACTCACTGCTGGACTAATAAGGTACTATTCCAGCTTCTGATCAGACTAGTGATTGCTGTTGCCATATATTCACCCGTTGATACTGTGTAGGATATGCCACGGATTAAAGCAAAGTCCTGATTGCTCTCCCCTCGGACGCTGGTCAGCTGATTTTCAGAGAGCGGTGGTGTCTATCCAGCTTTATCTCTACGTCATTGTCCATAGTGGATGGTTGTAATGGAAGTACATATGGCTTTTTGCCTATTGGTGTTTTAATATAGAAGTAATAAAGGTGCTGCTTAGATGTAATTCAGCACCAGACCTACTCAAGTTTTGTCAGGAGCGTCGTTTTGAGTTTGAGGCCACTGGGAGTATCAGCATCTGCCCCATAGTCCTAAAAATTGTCTGTCAAAGCATCTGCCCACCTGATTAATATGCCTTTTTTTTTAAGAATAAGCATTAATACATAATCGTTTGTTTCTCCATGAACTTCTGTGATTAACAGGGTTTCTTTCATTTTATCTGTGATATTGATGCAACAGTGGCTCTCAACTGTTCCTCAAAGCCGCTCCAATCGTGGTATTCTCTTTATTTGGTAGACGAGCATTGACAGGAGGTAGCGAATCACTGATCACAGGTTGGACAAATGTTTGGAACAATACATGTTCCAGAAGGATGCAGCTCCTGTGCCACAAAGATTGGGTAAAGAGTTGAGTTTGTACCAGTCTGCGCCATGCTGTGATACACTATGCTACAAAAGTGAATTTAAATGCAACTTGTCCACAACTTTGTTTTTTTTAAAGTTTTTTTATTTTATTTTTAATGCTTGTGACAATTTTATTTATTTAATTTTGTTTTTTCTTAATTTGTTTCTTTTGTTTTTAGTTCTAATTTTTTTTTGTGCTCCAGTGCACAAATTTTTGTTTTGGACTTTAAAAGTTTTTTTTCCACCCTTTTTATTCTTTTTATTTAAAGAATTATTTGTTTTTCGTTGTTTTATAGCGGACCATTTGATTCTGTCAGATTTGACACTGTAGTTGGACTGAAGGAGAGTCGGTGCTCGGTGCATACCTTAAGGAAGAATGTGGAAAACAGATCCATTTCTTTGTTTCAATCTGATATCAAGGCTAGCAAATGAATTTGAGTAGTACTTTTTTTTCCCTTTTACTCAACTGTGGTGCAGGTGGGACGTTTATCTGATGTATCCCTTTTTATTTAAATTTTGTGAATAGGGGAAAATAAAAGTGTTTTCTATTATTTTGGAGTGTTTTGTGTGTGATGAAGAGTGTACAATCTTCAGTGAAATATTCTGTAATGTAAAATTCACACAACTGGGTCAGAGGACATTACACTTTAATTATACACATTAACCCTTAAAGTCTCAATCAGCAAAGAGGATCTACTGATCTGAAATGTTAAATAACTTGATCCACAGATCCTATCAATACATGTAAATAATACAGAATGCAATTTCTCTATCTTTGTCATCAGATATGACTCCTTTAGATGTTCAGAGGCTCTTGCGAACATGGAAACACCATCTTCTGGAACACTGATTCACCAATAAAACCCAGAGTTTGACAGACACTTGTGACTTAATATATTGCTGAAAAAGTCACTTCCTTTAGTTTGTTTTGAAAGATTGTGCATTTACACAAAGCTTTTATGAACATCTATATGATCAGTAAATTATTAGAAAATGTGACTCACTGAAAAATGCAAAATGTAGAGCAGAATGAATGGTGATAAAACTTAGGAAAGGCTAAATATAGGGAAGAAAGTCATTTGGAATTTAGCAAATGTTAAAATACTTCCAAATAAACTTTTTTCAAAAAGGAAAATTTATCTTTATAGCACATTTGATAAACTCGTCACCTACCTCCTCGTCAGTTGCTGTGACAACAGTCTCCCTCTTGCCATAAAACATCCGAGCAGCACTTGCTAAAATGTAAACACATGCAATAAAACAACTGTTATAAAGTCATAAACCAACAAAAATCATTCATTATTTACAGCCTCAAAATGTCTATCAAATCTCTCTGAATCATGGTATAGCGTTATAAAAACCAACATGCTTCTGGACCTCACTGAGGCACGGGATTGGCCCCATATTTAATGTTTAAGGAAATTACCAAAAATAGTCACTTGCCCGATAAAGGGATAAAGTATGACATGCAAAGTCTGAACTGATGCCAAGCCTCTTCTCAAAATGTCAGTTTTGTCCTTATTTGGGTCGTGCAGTCATTTACGAGGGTAATTCAAAAAGTTCTACGACAAAAAAAAACAACTTTATTTTTGAAAGTAACAAAATTATTTTTTTACATAACATCCACCTACGTCAATACACTTCTGCAAGCGATGTTTCCACCGAAAAATTCCTTCTTGATAGAATTTTG
>JAPQRQ010000027.1:12741017-12752205 GCA_037367365.1 Apogon talboti | reverse complement strand
CAGACCTGATGAGGCCGTGTCCTGGGGCAAAATCACTGCAGAGGCAAAACCTGTGAAGGTATTTCTGTGTTCTAATAGAGGGCAAGCTTAGAAGGCTGGATAATGTTATATTAAAACATGTAACTGAATGTCAGGGAGGTTATACAATACTATAGAATGTTATCCTTTACCATTCAGTTAAAAGGCTTAAAATAAGTAACACAGATTGGCTGTTTCTTTCTTTTTTGTGTTAATACACATGCTGTCCTGCTGTCTTTCCAGGTGTTTGGAGATGCTACCATTATCTTCCCTCTGTTAGTGGCAGAGACCTTTGCAGCTCAAACACAAACAAAATAAGACAACTGTCACACTCTGGGATTAACAGAAATACAATAAATGTCCTGCAATGTGTTAAATAACATTTTAATTAGACTCACATCAACATCTATTTTACTCAGAATAAACTGCACTGTTGGGCCAAATGAAAGCGTCATTAGTTGTTCTTCAGTTTCTCACACCTAAACCTCAGCCTTCTTCAATCATGTTTTTCACATTCTTACACACTGCAATATCCTCCTGACACCCAGCAATACATTTTTGTCCTCTGTAGGGGACAAGAGTTTCACAGCTTTATTGAAAAAATAAAAGAAATAAACACTGTCCACTGCAAAGGACATTCCATAAAAATCTAAAAAATGCATCTGAAAAAATTGTTGCATTGTGCTGTTTCCAATTAAGGCAATTATGCAATGTAAAAAAGGTAAAACTCGTACTTTCCGAGGTGTCAGGAGGATAGAAAGAAACGCATTTGATGACTCCAGCCTCAGTGGGGGTTTAAACATTAACACCATTTTTTATTTCAAAGAAATTCCAAAGTCTGTTATTTGTAAAAATATAATATAATGATTATAATTTTTTTGTATATATGTTTTATTAGGAATGTGAACACACAGTATGGGATCATAATATGCATGAAACAGGTATATTCCATTTTTCTTTCACCCCTTGCAACCCTGGAACGCCTCACCCACCCACAATCAAATCATTCAGGACCATTATACAATGACCCATGACAATAAATAAAATTACATCAACATTGGGAGCACTTGACAAAGTAAGGACACATACAGAAGGAAGCTGGAAGCCAAACTGCGGCAAAACAGCGTGAGGGACATGTAGAAGATGTCCTGCTTGGTTCCTGCCCCCAAGAAGTCCACTCCATCTGACCTGGCTGACCATAGACCAGTAGTTCTCACATCCCATGTCATGAAGATTCTGGAGATACTGGTCTTAGCCCAGCCGAGGCCACAGGTGAAGACGTTTGTAGGCCCTCAGCAGTTTACTTATCAGCAAATTTGGGAGTTGATGGCACTGTCATCTACCTGCTGCAGCGAGCTCATATGCCCCTGGATGGTGGAGGAGGAAGTGTGAGGATCACATTCTTGGATTTCTCCAGTACTTTTGATACTATCCAGTCTCTGCTACTGAGTGAGAAGCTGTTGGTGATAGAAAAGAGAAGAGGAAAAAAGAGGAGGACCTCACATCGAGAATGAGGTTTGGTCATACAGGATTAAATAGTACATTCAAGATAATGAATGCAACCGGTAAATGTGAGTATTGTAATACACAGGAGACAGTCGAACATGTAACTTTGAGACGTGTCAAATATAACCAGGAAAGACAGATCATGAAAACTTCTTTACAAAGACAAAAGGTGACACTTAATATTAGAGATATATTGCAAAGAACTTCTGGGGAAAAATGTATTGGGGATTGAGGTTTTTAAAACGAGCATAAAACATATATGAATGAATGAATAAACAGGACTTTACAATAAAATAGAGCAGTGAAGCTGTCCTGACTTACACTCCAGTCCAGAAGGTGGCGGTAATGCGTCTACAAGATATTTACCATAAACAAAAGAAGAAGAACGACATCACACCGGAAGCGGCGACTTTTGTTTGTAGTTCGAGTTCGCCTCGGTAACAGCTGATGGATGACAGCTGAAATTTCTTTTTTAACGCGAGATATTTGATTTGGTAAGGAGTTACCTTATGTTTTGATAGTGGTAACGATAAATTTAGATTGACTCGGTTAACATTTCAGCGGATAGCATTGCTCAACTCTTGGTTTATCTGTAACATTTAGCCGTACTCAGCTAACTACCGTTACCCTGTTTACAGCTGTCTGTCAACCTGCCATCTACTGTACCTGCTGTCTACTGTAACACTTCTACAAAGTAATCAAGCTACATCGTCTCTTTCAACTAAGTGACATCGAAAATAAACGGGCTGTATTGATGGCAAGGGGCTGAAGATGTTTTTCCAAGTCACAAATTAACGTTACAGTGCACCAAAGACAAGTATAGAGGCAAAGTAATGTTTTCTTAGCATGCAAAAGTTAGATGTGTTGAATTGAAACGCAGAAAAGGAGATGTCTGAGGTCAGGGTTGATCTGAAGGAAATGGATGCAGGAAAACGTAGTGACCAGGATAAAGCGTCTCCTGATCCTGTGAAATCTCACAACAGTGAAACTTCCAGGCGGGACCTGGAGGGGTAAGACTATTACTCTCATCAGTCATTATCTGACTGTTCTTATTACAAAGTTATACTGTTTATATAATATTCAGGAGATCTCATCTTTCATCTTTACATTGTCATCAGTTGCCTGCCAGATGCTCACCCATCCTCAGCAAATGTTAGTCCGTCTCCTTCTTCTGAGGCCAGTGGTTTGCTGTCGTTGCCATGGGAGATGGTAACCCACATTGCCTCACATCTTCCTGCTCAGTGTGTCATCACTGTATTACCAAAGGTATGTTTTTGGCCCTTCACTCCCAACATATTCCTGTTTGTTTTTTGTTATTTACGTTTCCGTCTTTTTATCAGTAATAATACTCTTGACATTAAATCAGCCAAATCTATTTAGAATTGAAAAGATGGTCTGTAAGTGTAATGAATTCACTTAAATCCTCCCCCCTTTTCTTTCCAGGTCTGTCAAGCACTGGGTAATGTAGGCAAGGACAGCACTGCATGGCAGCTCCGTGCACGCAGACTAACAGGATCCAGGGCGAGCTTTCCTGTGGGACCAAGGGAGGATTTCGACTGGCCCACTGCTTGCCTGGAGATGGAGCAGTTGATAACCTGCTGGTCAGCCAGACAAATCCATGAGGAGGAGGAAAGAGCAAGAGCAAGTCAACAGCAAAGGGCAGGGCATGATGATGAACCAGAGATACCTCGAGATATTGCAGTGGATTCTCTGGAACTGATGGGGGAGCCAGCAGAGGAGGATGCGTTTGGTGTTGATGAAGGGATGGAGGTGGCATTGGAGGGTCAAGATGGCGAAATGCAGCCAGTTGATGATGTAGACCAAATGGAAGAGGATTTAGTGGCACGAATGGCACGAGAAAGGGAACACGGAGTAGAGTATGATGAAGGGCGTGGTAATGCAAATCACCAAGAGAACTTGGCTGACCCTCATCTGTATAATGAAAGACAGGTTCAAGTAGAACGTCAACCGGCCAGAAGTCCGAGCCCACCACCAGCACTAGAGTGCATCACCCTGCCTTCAGGCCACATTGCTCAGATCAACTCGGTCCTGCTAGTCGGAGGTGAAGGAAAACTTTGCGCTACAGGTTCTAGAGACTGGAATGTTAAACTCTGGGACTTGCAGGCCAGTTCTAACAGTGCCCTGCTTTACACTTTGGGAGGACGGGGCAACTTTAATACTCATCGAGGATGGGTGTGGTGTCTTGCATCCCAGGGGCCTTTGCTGGCATCTGGGGGCTTTGATAGCACAGTGAGGCTGTGGGACCTGCAGGCAGGTGGGGCAGAGAGGGGGGTTATCAGGGCTGGAGCTGCTGTCCTCTGCTTGTCCTGTCAGTCGGACATGTTACTGGCTGGATCATTTGACAAGAGAGTCAACATGTATGACACCAGAGGTGAGGGGATTTTCAAAATTAGTTTTATGTTTGTGGTCTTCAGTCTTACTAGGGGTGCAAATCACAGTAACTCCAACTATGATACCATCACTAACTATACACTGCCTGCAATAATAATGAATACAGTTATTCTGACAAGATTAATGGCAAGATTTACATCTACAATACATCACAAAATCTGTAACTGAAGAAGAAAACTTCCCAATTATTATGTCATTTAAAAGAAGGAATTACATATTACATATTCATATATTATTATGTATATGTAACATCTAATTATGTATATATTCATATATAATATGCATTATATATTATATATTCAGTGCATTTTGGTATCAGTTTCACTGAATTTTTCCAGCAGAGATGAAATGATAAAGAACATCTCCATGTTGATATTTTGTCCCACTTGTAGCAGTTTGCAATTTCTAATCAAATCCCAATTTTTCTGAACAGCTGCTGAACCTCTGGTGAAAAGCCTCCGTCTCCATGGTAATGCAGTAATGTGCCTGGCCGTTGATGATAGGTACATCATTTCTGGGAGTAAAGACTGCACTGTGGCCGTCTATGACTTAAGGGCAGGCAAAGGCTTGAAGAAAGTTCAGGTTAAAGCAGACACACAAACACACACACACGTAACATGTTAACATCTGTTTATTTACACGTATGCTTGGCTCTACTCCAAATCCTCCATTTCCAGCTGAGCTCCTACCTGCTGTCCATGAGCTACAGTGGCAGTGAGGTGTGGGCAGGAGACAATAGGGGCATGCTCCACTCCTTTTCCATGCAGTCGGGGATGTTAAAACCTGTGTCCCAGTTCGATGTGGGGCACACAGCTCTAGTCACTGGCATCCACAGGTCTGCTGGAAGCCTCTACACCTGTTCATCTGATCGGACTGTCAAGGTACTTAGAGCTAATACCTTTTTATTTTACTGAATTTTTTGAAACACTCTGTTAGTCATGTCTTAAGGTGTAACCTTCCTCACAGTTTTCTGTGTTCTTTACTGCAGGTACATATACCATGTGCACCTCCGAGGACATTATACACACTGCAGCATCAAGCTGGAGTTAATGGGGTTAGTGTTTTGTACTACATATCATATAAAATGTCAAAATTTTAATTTAACTATACATAGATTGTTACTTTGTCTGATAAAGCAGAAACTATTTGAAATATTAAAAAAAATAGTTTGGCTACATCATATTATAGACCTGAGATGTATATAAGGTTTTCCAAGAACTTTGTACTTAATTTGTCAAGGGTCATTCATATCTTTTAAATGCTCCTTTCCCTGTGTCTTCCCAACCTGTTTTCTTCATTCAGCTGAGTGTGGAGGCTGGAGTCCTCGCTATTGCCTCAGGTGATGTGTATGCCGAAGTGTGGAGGCCAAGAAAATGACAGCGCAAGACTTGTAGTGCTGTTGGGCAAAACTGTGAAAGACAATGGTGACAAATGTGGATGCCTGTCAGCACAATGCTGCTCTTCCATCTTATTGCAATGTCGGGATTATACAACTCATCGCCTTTCATCCAGTCTCACTGCCTGGTTTATATGAATGGATCTAATTAGTAGCTAATGTGTAAACATGAATGCATTGGATTGTAAATTAGCTCCTTCAATGAAGAACATAAGGCTGAATTATTTTAGTTTGCCATCTGCCAAAACAGATGTTAAAATGTCATCAGTGCGTTGTATGAACTGCTGTTTAATTTCTTTTTATAAACTACATGTACTTATTTAAGGCATCACATATCCACTAAATTTTCAGTTCACATCTTCACTCAATGGTAGATGAAAACATTCATTGTCTTTTAAATTGTGGTTTATTCATCAGTGTGGAAAACACATTTTTAAGGATTTGTAGTGTTTACATGAAATGAAAGAATTCTCATGAATTGATTCAGTCTGTTTCACTGAACCAAACACACTACAGTTTTACTTATCGTTTACAGTGAAGTTTTTGTATCTGAGCCTTTTGTTACATACTCATTGTATTTCTAAGGCTATTTATTCAAACACAGCTTAAAAGTAAAGTGAATGTTATGTCTGTCTGGTCTTGACTTGTTCTACTTTGAACAAGTTGCAAAAACCTTGTGTGTGTTATATTTAATTATATCATTTCAAACACAATACAAATCCAAATAAATGACCACTACAGAATTCCTTACATTGTTTGTTTCCCTGTTTTGAGTTTTGAATTGTAGTTTAACTCACACTCAGCTGATTCCAATCCAACCTGAGTCAAGATGGACAGAAATTAGCAGACATTTTAATTAATTTTATTATCACAAAGTAGTTACAAACAGTTTAATCCATAAAGACCCAAACATCCACCATCTACCCAAATCATCTACTGATATAAACTGTTTAATCCCTGTTGATCCTCTAATCCATGTAAATAATTGGGGTAAAATACAGTTTGTCATCTTTTCATGGTCATCAGATATGACCCATTTGGACGTTAAGAGGCTCTGTAGTGAATGTGGAAACACCGTCATCTTCTACAACATTGATTCACCAATAAAACCCATGGAGTTGGATCAATGACAGTGAATGGAGACACCTGGATTATGTTCAGTTAATGATAGATTTTGCTTAAAAAGTCACTTTTTCTTCAGTTTTCTCTATTTTTGATATAATAATCCTCAACTTTACTCTGAACTTTTATGAACATCTACATGATTAGTAAATTAAATGTTGGCAAATACCTGATTTTCACTGAAAAAACCCACAAAATACAGAACATATTACAATAAATGATGATAAATCACTTAAGGGTTGTTAAATATAGAGAAAAATTAATTTGGGAACTGCCACAAATGTCACACTGGGTCCTTATGCTTTGAGATAAAACAGGTTGAAAGCAAATGGTGTACATAATTCCCATCTTCCTTTATGAACATATGTTGCATTTCCTCTACACTTTTTCATGTTGGCAGAGCAAAGAAAAGTTTAATTTCAGACTCCAGAGGTTTAATCTCATTATCCATGGATAGTATAAAGTATATGTATAAACACACAGCAATCTGTTATACAGTAGTCATTAATAAGTGGTTATCTCTAGTTGTTTCAATTACAGAAGCACACAGGTCTTCTTATCTTTGAATGGATTGGATGAAGCTGCGATACCAGTGAGCAGGGGGTCACTGCGCCTGTGATCCTGACAGTACTGAACCAAATCTGCTGCTGTCAGAGAAATCTGCAGAGACAAAGGACAAAACTGAATAGCACTGTAATATTTATGCTGGCTAAAAGACATCAAGTTTTCCTACAGTTGATTTTAACGATCCCCTGCTGGCATGCATGATCAGAGATAACACAGATTCTCAACATACCTTGATTCTTTCCATGCTTGCCTCCAGCCGAAGTTGATCCACCAGTTTTTGTGCCTGAACAACACTGCTACTGCTGCACATCTTTGCTGACATAACCCTATGGCTGAAGAATCTGCAGAAAGTCTTATTACACCGATGTGATCAACACCAAAAGGAGCAGCAAGAAAAACAAACAGAGCCTTGCAAGGCTTGATCCAAAGAGCAGATAATATCGGACAATACAGGAGAGTCTGGTCAGAGAGGCTCCTGACTTTTCTTTTTGACCTGAACACTGCTTTTTGTTCACTGTTGGGGGGGGATTTCAAAGGCCGTGTGATATAAAGGTCATATAACAGTTTTGGAAATGTCACATATATCACACGTCACTTCACAGCCACCACTGATCGAACATAAAGCGCTTGACTAATTAAGTACTAAAATACTAGTGTTTTCCCCCATTGTTTAGGAATGTATGCTTCAAATAAATCAGTCTCCTCTATATTTATCTATGAAATATGATAAACTGTTAATTTATAACAGTTATATATACACTGTTGACCTGCTTTTTATGTGTAACATAATAAGATGAGTGAATAATCCAGCTTTTTATGCTACTTTTTTTTTATTTTGGCTCACAGTAAGTGCATCACTACAGTGTGTCACCTGATAAGAACATTTAAATAAAACATTTACATTTGTGTAAAACAAAGGATCCACACAGACATATTCAAGTCTCTTTCAGTGCTGCGCTGTAGATATAATGTTATATTGTGTGAGTGTGGTATTCCTGAAACTGTTCACCTCCTTAAACTGGTAAAGTCTCTTGAATTGGAAAGTAAATGTTTTCAAGAACAAAATACAGTCCAATTAAACAACATAAAGATGAACGTAACCTGTACAAATGAAATTTTATACATACCTCTCTTCACCATAATGTTTTAATCTGTAGGGATTCGCCTATAACACAAAAAGGAACCCACTGTTAAAAATATTATCTAACATACGTCACCTTCCTTAAATAATTGTCTAGGTAATTTTCTCAAATATACCACATAATCTGAAATTGAGTATTTGATGACTTTAATATAAAAAGTGATTTTGTCAACAAATTTCGGCAATTATTTTAGGAAGGTGATGACACTGGATTTATTTATTTCATTTATTATTTTGTTGTTTTTCCGTTTAAAACTTCTCGTATTTATTAACCTACAGAGGGCAGTAAACCCTTACTTTCAAAAACCAGAGAAGAAGAAGAACTTCCGGTAATGGGAGGCTCCTTGCGGCAGGCGTCCCATGAGTTACGTTGATGTAAATAGTGTGTTGTCGCATCAGTTGTTTTTGTTGACTGTTTGCCATTTCCACCACTTGACACCTATTCAAAAACAGGTACCTTTTCATGGTTGTCTTGAAATGTTAACTCTGTTTAAAACCAGTCAGTTAGCTTTCTAACAGTTAGCTTAGCTTAATACCCAAAGCTAAACATGAGATCACATGCGTACCAGGTTCGATTAACTTGATCCTGCATCAGTCATAGACCCAGTGTGTTAACTTTAAGGCCTAGCTTTTGTGTGAAACCTTAACATTTCTGTAAATTCACTAGTCATTGGGATAGTAATATTCTGAATAAATATGTTTGGTTATATTTTTGATTGTTTCTGATTTTTACCAAATCTTAGTTTCATTCAGATAAAGGTATATTTTAAACGTGGATTTAATGAAGTCTACCAACTTGAAAAAAAATATTTTTTTATACAAGGCCTAAGCGTTTATCTAAAAGTACGTTAACATTCCCAGCCAAACCTACTTAAGGTATGAAAGTAGGCAAATGTGTCATTGTGCAGGACAATAGCACCCCTTGGTGGCTCAACTCATTAATATTGTAATGTTACTGTACTTATTATTGTGCTGTGTGTAATCTAAAAAAAAGTGAAACATATTTTATAATTTATCATGCCATGATGGCTCCGTAAAAACTTTTCATGTTTTAGCTCTCTGACGAAGTGTCCTCTAACTAATCCACGAGAGGTTTTTTCAAACTCTGTTTTCTTGATTAAGGTACAAAATTTTCCAACCCAAAAAAGAACATGTCGTCCTTTACTTTATCCTTATCATTCAAAATCAGTACATCTGAAGAATCATGGTTTTCAAGAGATGAAGAATTATAATCAGAAAAGTAGTTCAGTGGAATACAAAAATAAATTGATTAAGTTAATACTCAAGTAAAGTCCTAATACTTTGAACTGTACACAGAATACTTAGTTATGTTCCAGTACTGAATTGTTGTAGTCGTGATGGGTATCCTGAGACTAGCAGTTATGCCAAGATTATTGTTTGGGAAAAACAAGTTACATAGTAGGAAGACTAGTAGCTGTGAAAATGTCTTGAACATCTGACTTACACAATGCCATAATTTACAAAAACACTCAGGTACTTTGTCATTGAGGCTGAGCTTGTCAACAATTCAGGTGTGTGTCATTAAAATAGTTGGACATTAGGACATGGTCAGTTACTTTACCTTAAACAATAATACCAATTTATGTAAGACCTTTGTATGTGCAAGAAGTAAAGTAGGAAAATCTTTGTCAACTCTTAAATTTTCTTTGCTTTTACAGAAGAGATGGCTGGCCAAGCCCCCTCTGTTGCCATGGAGGCGGTCCTCAAGCCCAGCTGTGCCCTCCCAGAGGATATGCCGAAGATCAGAGGCTACGACTTTAACCAGGGGGTGGACCTTGAGGCTGTGCTGAAGTCGTACTTCACCACTGGCTTCCAGGCCAGCAGCTTTGGCAGAGCCATTCAGGAAATTAATCACATGGTGAGAATAGTTGGTGTTGGCAAAGATTACGAAAACGCATGTTCTCATTTACTACTTTAATTTTATTTGTTCATAACTAGGACTTTGACCATTGCTGTCTAATAACCCAAAAGAACTCCACACTTTCAGATAGAGAAGCGTCTTGAGCCAGTGGAGGAAGATAAGGGAAATGAATCTAGCGAGGGAAATGAGTCTAACGAATCATCACACAAGCCCGGCTGCACCATCTTCCTTGGCTATACCTCTAACCTCATCAGCTCCGGAGTGAGAGAGAGCATCCGGTACCTAGCAGAGCATAAAATGGTAAAACTGCTGTCATAATAATAATTATCCAGGTCTTTCCAGACTTATTTTGAACTTTGACATGGGGATGACATAGGGACATAGGCTTATCATAAAGTCTTCTTTTTCTTTGTGTTATAGGTTGATGTTATCGTGACCACAGCTGGAGGTATAGAGGAAGACCTAATAAAGTGTCTGGCCAACACATACTTGGGAGACTTCAGCCTGTCTGGCAAAGAGCTCCGTCAAAGGGGAATCAACAGGTCGGCCAATACGGATACAGCCTTTATTATGCTAGTGCCAAGACAGACGTTGAATTCCTGATGTACCTTTTTATTGACATCTGATCTGTGTTTATCCCCTCAAATCTTCATCTCTCCCTCCTCTTCCGTCCTCTCTGTTTGTAGGATCGGGAACCTGTTAGTGCCAAATGATAACTACTGCAAGTTTGAAGACTGGCTCATACCCATTCTGGACCAAATGTTGTTGGAACAAAACACAGAGGTGGGGGGTGACTTTACTTCCAGGAGAATTGATCAGTAGTTGCTAGCCCTTTTTAGAGACATTATAATAACTTGAGCTACTTGTATCATCCATGGTTGATTCTGAGATGGGTGACGTCATGTAATTTTCAGGGAACCCGCTGGACTCCCTCTAAAATGATCCATCGTCTTGGCAAGGAGATAAACAACACTGAGTCTGTCTACTACTGGGCCTACAAGGTGAGTCGTGTGGCTGGGTGTGATGTGTAGATAAAAAAATCAAAATATTACCAGAATGCCTTAATTGAGTGTATTCTTTTCTGATCATTATAAATAATATAAATATATTTAGAAATATATATAAATGTAATATATAATAATAC